>PVJL010003749.1:0-148333 GCA_004026885.1 Lyroderma lyra
TTGGGTAGATCCCCAGAAGGGGGATTGCTGGGTCAAATGGTAGCTCCATTCCCAATTTTCTGAGGAACCTCCACACTGCCTTCCACAGTGGTTGTACCAGTTTGCACTCCCACCAGCAGTGTACCAGAGTTCCTTTTTCTCCACATCCTCTCCAGCACTTGTTATTCCTTGTCTTGTTGATAATAGCCATTCTCACATCCTCATTAGCTATCAGGGAAATGCAAATCAAAACCACAATGAGATACCACCATGTCCATTTTTAAATTGGATAGTTTGGGTTTTTTGGTATCAAGTTGCATAAGTACCTTTCATATTTTGGATATTAACCTTTTATTCTATGTATCATTGGTGAATATCTTCTACTCAGTAGGTTGTTTCTTGTTTTGTTAATGGTTTCCTTGCCTAGTATGATATATCCTTTCAATTATTTGTGTACTTTTCAATTTCTCTCTTCAATGTCTCATAATTTTCTGAGTATAGGTTTTTTACATCCTTTATTAAATTTATTTATAGGTTTTTCTTTTTTGGTGCATTTGTAAATAAAACATTTTTAAATTTCTCTTTTGACAGTTCATTGTTGGTGTATAAATAGGCAATTGATTTCTGAATATTAATTTTATATCCTACCGCTTTACTGAATTCTTTATTATTTTTTCATTGTGGGTCTGAATTTCATTATAATTTTAAAATTTTTTCTTGTGTCTTATATTTAAATAGTTCTATTTCTTTTTTATCTTTAGATAGTGCTTTATTATTTATTTATTTATTATTGAGTTTATTAAGGTGACATTAATAGTAAAATTACATAGGTTCCAGGTGTACAATTCTACAATACATAGTCTATGTGTTACATTGTGTGATCACCACCCAGAGTCAGTTCTTCCATCACCATATACTTGGATCCCCCTTCCTCCTACCCCTCTTCCCTTTACCCTTTACCCTCTGGTTACCACTGAACTATTGTCTGTATCCATAAGTTTTATTTTCCCTATTTTGATTGTTCATTTATTTTGTTCTTTATATTCCATATATAAGTGAGATCATATGGTATTTGTCTTTCTCAGTATGAGTTATTTCACTTAGCATGATAACTTCTAGTTCCATCCATGTTGTTGCAAATGGTAAGATTTTATTATTCTTTATGGCTGAGTAATACTCCACTGTGTAAATTGTACCACCATTTTTTTTAATCCAAATTTTTATTGATGGGCATTTAGGGTGTTTTCATATCTTGGCTATTGTGAATAATGCTGCAATAAATATAAGGGTGCATATATTTTTTTGAATTGGTGTTTTGAGATTTTTTTGGATAAATACCCAACAGTGAATTGCTGCATCATAAGGTAGTTTTATTTTTAGCTTTTTGAGGAACCTCCATACTGTTTTCCATAGTGGCTGGACAAATTTGAAGTCCCAACAACAGTGTACAAGTGTTCCCTTTCTTCCAGATCCTTGCCAACACTTGTTGGTCAAATTATTAATGATAGCCATTCTGACAGGAGTGAGATGGTATCTCAATGTGGGTTTGATTTGCATTTCTCTAATGATTTGTGATGTTGAGCATTTTCTCAACATACAAATGTCTATTGACCATCTATTTGTCCTCTTTGGAGAAATGTATATTCAGGTCTTCTGCCCATTTTTAAATTGGGTTGTTTGTTTTTTTGGTGCTGAATTGTATGAGTTCTTTTAATAAATTTTGGATATTAACCCTCTATTGAATGCCTCATTGGTGAATATCTTCACCCATTCTGTAGAGTGTCTTTTTGTTTTGCTGATTTTTTTTCTTCTTTTGGTCTGATGTAGTTCCATTTGTTTTCTCTTCCCCAATGCCCCAAAATATATATCATTGATGGTATTGCTAAGGGTAATATTTGAGAAGTTACTTACATAGGAGTTTTATGGTTTCAGGCCATATATTTAAATCTGTAATCCATTTTGAGTTTGTTTTTGTATATGGTACTTTCATTTTTTTGCATGTATCTGTCCAGTTTTCCGAGCACCATTTATTGAATAGACTGTCTTTACCCCAATGTGTGTCCTTCCTTCCTTTTATCATAGATTAATTGGCCATATAAACATGGATTTATTTTTTGGCTCTCTATTCTATTCCATTGACTATGTGTCTGTTTTTATGCCAACACCATGTTGTTTTTATTACTATGGTCTTGTAGTATAATTTGATATCAGATAGCATGATTCCTCCACCTTCGTTTATTTGTCTCTAGGTTGCTGTGGTTCTTCTAGGTTCCACATGAATTTTAGGATTATTTGTTCTATTTCTGGGAAGATTGCCATTGGTATTTTGATGAGAATTGTATTGAATGTATAGATTGCTTTGGATAGTGTGGATATTTTAACTATGTTATTTTTCTCTATTCATGAGTGTAATATTTTTCCATTTATTTGCATCTTCTTAGATTTCTCTTTTTCGTGTGTTATAATTTTCTGTTTACAGATCTTTTACTTGCTTGTTTAAATATTTCCTTAGTTTTTTATTTTGTTTTTGATGCAGTTGTAAATTTGATTGTTTTCTTAATTTCTCTTTCTGCCAGTTTGTTATTGGTGTATAAGAGTGTAACCAATTTCTGTGTATTAATTTTGTATCCTGCCACTTTACTAAATTTATTTATTAGGTCCAATAATTCGGGGGTCAAAACTTGGGGTTCTTTATATATAGTATCATGTCATCTGCAAATAATAATAGTTTTAACTTTTCTTCTCCTATTTGGATGCATATTATTTGTTTTACTTGTCTGAGTGTTGTGGCTAGGACTTCCAGTACTATATTGAGTAAGAGTGGTGACAGTGGGCATCCTTGTCTTGTTCCTAATCTTAAGGGGGATGCTTTTAGCTTTACCCCATTAAGCATAATGTTAGCTGTGGGTTTATCATATAGAACCTTCATTATATTAAGATATGTTCTTCTATTCCTACTTTGCTGAGCATTGTTATGATAAATGGCTGCTAAAGTTTGTTGAATGCTTTTTCTGCATCTATTGAGATGACAATAAAATTTTTTTTTTTTTTTTTTGCATTTTGGTATGTGGGTAGCTCCCTGACTGGGAAGCGAACCCAGGCCTCAGTGCTGACAGCGCCAGCACCGAAGCCTTAAGCCACTGCACCATCAGGGAACTCCAACAATAAAATTTTTATTTTTCATTTTGTTTATGTGGTGTATCATATTAATTGATTTATGTATATTAAACCAACTTCACATCCCAGAAATGAATCCCACCTAATCATGGTGTATATTTTTAATATATTGCTGAATTCAATTTGCTAATATTTTGTTGATAATTTTTGCATTTACATTCATTAGGGATATTGGCCTATGGTTTTCTTTCTTTCTTTCTTTCTTTCTTTCTTTCTTTCTTTCTTTCTCTTTTTTTTTTTTTTTTAGTGTCTTTATCTGGTTTTGGAATCAAAATAATGGTGGCCTCATTGAGTTTCGGAGCCTATACTGTTCTTGGATTTTTTTAAAATAGTTTGAGGAAAATAGGTGTTAATTCTTTTTTGAATGTTTGGTAAATTCACCTGTGAAGCCATCTGTTCAGAATTTTTGTTTGTTGGGAGTTTGTTGATTGCTGATTCAATTTTCTTGTTAGGAATTGATCTGTTGAGATTTTCTCTTTCTTCTTGATTTAACCTTGGAAGTTTGTATTTTTCTAAGAATCTAGAAAATTGGTTGGAATATAGTTGCTCATAGTATTTTTTAAATTTATTTTATTTCTACAGTATCTGTTGTCACTTCTCTTTATTTCAGATTTTATTTATTTGGATCCTCTTCCTTCCCCCCGCCCTGCCCCCAAGGCTCTGGTTAAACATTTATCAATTTTATTTACTTTTTTGAAGAACCACTTCTTGGTTTCATTGATCTTTTGTATTGTCTTCTTAGTCTCAGTTTTCTTTATTTCTGCTCTGATTTATGTAATTTCATTCTTTGTACTCATTTTGGGCTTACTTTGCTGTTCTTTTTCTAGTTTCCTTAGGAGTAAAATTAAGCTCTTTATCTTTTGAGGTATCTTTCAATTTCTTCCTTAATCTTATAGTTGACCCATTCATTAGTAGCATATTGTTTGGCCTCCATGTGTTTTTGTGTTTTTTAGTTATTTTCTTGTAATTGATAACTTGTTTCATATTGTTCATATTGATCAGAGGATGTGCTTGATATGATTTCAATTTTCTTAAAAATTTTCAGGCTTGTTTTGTTGCCTAACATGGTAAATTTTGGAAAATATTTCATGTGCACTCGAAAAGTATGTATATCCTGCTGCTTTGGGATGTGATGCTCTAAAAATATCAATTAAATTCATCTGGTCTAATGTGTCATTTAAGACCAATGTATCCATGTTGATTTTCTGTCTGGAAAATCTGTCCACTGCTGTCAGTGGGGTGTTAAAGTTCCCTAGAGTGAGTGTATTACTGTTGATGTCTGCCTTTATTTCAGTTAATACTTGCTTTATTTATTTTAGGTGCTTCTATGTTGGGGGCATAGATGTTTACAAGAGTGATATCCTTTCGTTGGATTGATCCTTTTATAATTAATTATGTGATGCCCTTCTTTGTCTCTTGTTATAGTCTTTGTTTTAAAGTTCATTTTGTCTGATATAGGTACTGATACCCCAGCTTTTTTCTCATTTCCATTTCCATTAAATATAATTTTCCATATCTTTACTTTCAGTCTATGTGTGTATTTTTTTATGAGATGAGTCTCTTGTTGACAGTATGTGGATAAGTCCTGCTTTCTTATCCATTCAGCCAAGCTATATCTTTTTATTGAAGCATTTAGTTCATTTACATTTAACGAGATTATTGATAGATACATATCCATCACCATGCTATTATTTGTACTTTTTATTTATTTTTTTGTTTGTTTGTTTTCTCCTTTCTTCTGCTTAAAGAAATTCCTTTAGCATTTCTTGTAATGCTAGCCAGGTGGTTTTAAATTTCTTCAGCTTTTTCTTGTCTTGTTCATCTCTCCTTCAATTTTAAATGATGACCCTTCCGGGTATAGTCGTCTTGGTTGTATGCCCTTGTTTTTCATTACCTTGAATATTTTCTGCCACCGTCTTCTGTTCTGCAAAGTTTCTATTGAGAAATCCACTGATTGTCTATGGGACCTCCCTTGTAAGTAAGTAGTTATCTTTCTCTCGCTGCTTCTAGGATTTTTGTCTTTAAACCTTGCCATTTTAATTATGATGTGTCTTGATGTGAGCCTGTTTGAGTTTATCTGAATTGGGACTCTTTGCACTTCCTGGGTTTGTGTGTCTTTTTTTCTTGTTGTTTTTGCCAGGTTAGGGAACTTTTCAGTCATCAGTTTTTCAAATAGGTTTTCAATTCCTTGCTTGCCCTATTCTTCTTCTGGTACCCTTATGATCTGAATGTTGCTATGCTTGATGTTGTCCCAGAAGTCTCTCAGGTTATCCTCATTTAAAACAATTTTTTTCCCTTTGCTCTTTCATTCATGTATTTTCTGCTACCTTGTCTTCCAGGTAGCTGATTTAATTTTCTGCTGCTTCTAACTTGCTGTTGATTCTTTCTAGTGTAGTCTTCATTTAAGTTATTATATTCTTTATTTCTTATTGGTTATTTTTTATGGTTTCTATGTCCTTCTTTATGGTTGCTATTGCTTTGTTGAAGTTTTCTTATAACCTATATTCCATAAGCATCCTTATAACCTGTATTCTATACTCTTACTCTGGTAGGTTGATTGTCTCTATTTCATTTAACTCTGTTTCTGGAGTTTTCTCTTGTTCATTTCAGATGTGTTCCTCTGTTTGTTTGATTGTTTGTTTGTTTATTCTGGCTTCTTCCTTGCATTTACTTCTATGTAGCAGGATTATCTCTAATGTCTCTAAATCTTTGCTTGGTGGTCTTATGCAGTATGTGTCCTCTGTGGTTCAATGGTGCAATCTCTCTGATCCCCTGTGTGTGTAATTTAGGACTGTCCCTTGAGTGTGTTGTGTATGTTCTTCAGTTGTAGTTGAGTGGTATGCCACTCACAGCAAACTGTTAACTACCTGAGCAGAGTGTCCAAGAAACACCAAAAGCTTTTAAATCCACCATAGACAGTCACTTCTGCTGAGGTCTGCAAGAAAGTCTTTTCCAGTTAGTAAAGTGGGGTTAATCATTCATGCACTTAGAATGTCTCTGTGTTGACAGAGCAAATCTCTAAGGGGCTTGTGTTTGTTTTTGAAAAAGAAAAAGACAAGAAACAGACACACGAACAAACATATAAATAAAAATTCCCTGAAAGCCCTGTGATATGCAACTCACAAATACACCATTAGTGGCCCTGGTGGTATGGCTGAGAAGCACTGGGAGTTTCCCAGGCAGCCTCAGACGGCCGCTCCTGCAAAAGACCAAAAAAAATTCTTCTCCAGCTAGTAGGGCAGGGGTAATTGCTGGCACACAGAGTTTCTCTATGTGTGCAGAGCAACACTTCAGGGTTGAAAGAAAAGAAGGGAAAAAAGTATTAAATAATAATAATAAAATAAGAGAATAAGTAAAAATAAGGATTAAAAATAAAAATTTTGAAGTTAAAAATATATAAACTATTTTTAAATTTTATATATATATATAAAAATTTTTTTTGGTGGTTCCTTGGCTGGTAGTTGAACCCAGGCTGCAACATTGAGAGCACTAAAGCCTAGCCACTACACCACCAGGGAACCCCCTTAAATTAAAAAAACAAAATTAAAGAAATGAAATAAATATAAGAGAAATTATTAAAAAGAGTTTTGAAAAAAGAAAAGAAAAGATAAAAAGAAAAATAAAATAAATTTTGTGTAAGCCCCTGGTAGAAGACTAGGGAAAAAAAAGAATAGAATTAATGAAGAGAAAAAAATAAGAAACAATTTTTTTTTTTTGCTTTGAGATCCAGTTTGTTCCTTGCAACTCACTTTTAGTTGCCCGAGAGGAGTAGCAGAGTGGCACCAAAAGCTCTCTGGGAAGTTTCAGACAGCTGCTCTTGCAAAAGTCTGCCAGAACAGATTGCTCTACTAGTTGGGCAGGGCTGATTGCTCAGCCAAGCAGAATTGGATTGTGCAAATCTCCAGTATGCCTGAGCACACTTTGAGAAAGGAAGAAACAAAGAAGTATAGAAAATGACAATATTAATACAAAATAAAACTAAAATAAAAAATAACATGAAATACATACAAAATAAAAATTTTATTAAGAGTATGTATTAAGAGTAATGATAAAAAAATTACAGAAAAAATAAAAGTAAAATTAAATTAAGAAAAGAAATTTAAAAAACAAGAATGAAGAAATAATTTTGGGGGGAGCATAGTGGTTTTTCATTCATTTCTCACTTTCAGCTGTGCAGGAGGAGTGTCAGAGCAGCACTGATCTTTCCTCAGGGAGCTGTAGACAGCCTTTCTCGCATAGGATTGAAGAGAGAGAAAAAAAGACCTTTTGTTGCAATTCTGCTAGTAGAGTGGGGCTAATTACTTCAGCCGCCCTGGGTGCCCCACTGGGTGGGGAGGGCAAAGCTCTGGGTGAGGTTTGTGCAACCCTAGGGTGCTTGTGTGCTTGGGGGGAAACTTTCCATAGAGTTCTTCAGCTTTTACCCAACAGGCCACAGCTTTATTTTACTTCACTGCTGTTTTGTCAGGTGCTGCTGAGCTAAAAGCCTTAAGATCAGTTTCCTCAGCTAGTAGGATAGGGGCTGGGTGCTTGGCAGGTTAGAGCTCCCTGGGATATATATTTTAATTTGTGCTGGGGAGGGTTTTGGATTGTGTCTCTGATGTAGTGTTCCTGCAGATTTTGTCAGACTAGGGTGGTCTCAAAATTAGTCCTTTTGAGAATGTTTTAACATAGAAAAAATTGTGTTATTCTGTGGGCTACATGTAAGGTGAACTTCACACTGAAAGAGTGGGGCCCTCTGGTCTCTGGCACCAAAACCCCACCACTCGACCCTTCCCCGTATGTCTCTGGCACCTCCGGAGATGCCATCCCTTTGCCGAACACCAGGTGAGTTGTGGTAAGCAGTAGGGCTTGCGTGTGCACCCTACTGGAAAGCATCTAGATTTTCAGCTGACTTCTGTCCCACTGATACAGATAGACACAATTCTCATTGATTTTTCTTGTCAGGCTGGGGATCCCAGTGTGGGTCTAGCAACCCTTGCTTCTCTGGGAGGCTTTGCCCCAAGGTGTCCCTCCTGCAGTGGGTATGGGGTTATCCCATTTCACTTCTCTGTTTTTGCTGTAAGTCTCAATTGGGCTTCGCTCTTTATTTCCTCAGCTATCTGAACTCTGTTCCATCGGTTATTCAATGTTTCCCAAGTTTGACTGTTCCCCTATCTATGTGCAACCTTGATGTGATCCAGGGAGACCAGAGACACAGAGCTCCCCTAATCCACCATCATTCCCTGCCGTACCAGTTACCTACTGAATTCATTATTAATTCTAGTAGTTTTTTAGCAGGTTTTTTAGGACATATATAGTATGTCACCTGAAACTAATTACAGTTTTAATTCTTGGATGCTCTTTATTTCTTTTTCTTGTCTGAGTGCTGTGGCTAGGACTTCCAATATTATGTTGAAAAAAATTGGTTGAAACTGGGCATCCTTGTCTTGCTCTTGATTTTTAAAAAATCTTTCAGCTTTTTATTGTTGAGTATGATGTTACCTGTGGTTTTGTCATACATGGCCTCTATTATGTAGAGATATGTTCCCTCTATCCCCACTTTGCTGAGAGTTTTTTTTTTATCATAAATGAATGTTGGATTTTTCAAATGTATTTTCTGCTACTATTGACATAATTCTATGATGTTTATTCTTCATAAAATAGTTCTACTTTAATTTTTTGAGGAATTTTCATACTGTTTTCCATAGTGGCTGCACCAATTTGCATCCCACCAGCAGTGCAGGAGGGTTTCTTTTTCTCCACATTCTTGCCAACACTTGTTTGTTGATTTATTGATGATAGTCATTCTGATAGGTGTGAGGTGATATCTCATTGTGGTTTTACTTTGCATTTCTCTGATGATTAGTGACTTTTCATATGTCTATTGGCCATCTGCATGTCGTTTTCTGAAAAATGTCTTTTCAGGTCCTCTCCTCTTTTTTAAATTAGATTGTTTGCTTTTTGGTGTTTCATTGTATGAGTTCTTTATAAGACATTAACTGCTTATAAATTGTAACATTGATGAATATTTTCTCCAATTTAGGAGGGTATGTTTTTATTTTATTGATGGTTTTCTTTACTGTGCAAAGCCTTTTCAGTTTGATGTGGTTTCATTTGTTATTTATTTAATTTTTTTTTGTTTCCCTTCCCTAAGAAGATATATAAGAAAAAATATTACTGAGAGCAATGTTGGAGAGTTTAGTGGCTATGTTTTTGAGTCTTACATTTAAATCTCTAATCCATTTTGAGTTTATTCTTGTATGTGATGTAAGAAAGTAATCCAGTTTCATTTTTTGCAGGTATCTGCATTTTCTCAACACCATTTATTGAATAGATCTTTATCTCATTGTATATTCTTCTCTCCTTTATAGTAGATAAAATGACTACATAAGCATGAATTTATTTCTGGGCTCTCTATTCTATTTCATTTATCTATGTATGTTTTTATGTGAGTACCATTCTATTTTAATTACTGTAGCTTTGTAATGTAGTCAGGTAGCACGATACTTCTAACTTTGTTCGTTTTCTCAAGATGGCTGTGGCTATTTGGGGTCCTTTGTAGTCCCATATAAAATTGTTCTAGTTCTGTGAAAAATGCTATTGATATTTTAATAGCAATTTTATTGAACCTCTGGATTTCTTAGGAAAGTATGAACATTTTAATTATCTTAATTATTCCTATTCATGGGCATGGTATATGCTTAAATTTATTTGTATCTTCTTCAATGTTTTATAGTTTTCTGAGTATTAGTCTTTTACCTTCTTGTTCAAATTTATTCCTAGGTATATTATTAATTTATTGATACAATTGTGAATAGGATTGTTTTATTAATTTTTTTGATAATTTGTTATTGGTATATGGAAAGGCAGTCAATTTATGAATATTAATTTTGTATTTTGCTACCTTACTAAATTCATTTATCAATTTAAATAGTTTTTTTAGTGGAAACTTTAGGGTTCTCTACATATAGTATCATGTATCTACAAATAATGATAGTTTTACTACTTCCTTTTCTCTTCAAATGCCTTTCTCTTTTCTTTTTCTAGTCTGATCGCTCTGGCTACTACTTCTAATACTTTGTTGAATAAAAGTAGTGAAAGTGGACATGTTTGTATTATTCCTAAAGAAAACAGTTTTAGCATTTCCTTACTATGTATGATGTAAGCTATGGGTTTGTCACATAGGACTTTTATTGTGTTGAGGTGTGTTTTCTGTATTTCTACTATGCTGAGAGTTTCTATCATAAATGGATGCTGGATTTTATCGAATACTTCTTCTGTATTTATTGACATAATTACATGATATTTATCTTTTATTTTATTTACATGGTAATAACATTAATTGATTTGCAGATATTGAACCAAACTTGCATCCCAGGAATAAAACCCACTTGTCAATAGTTTTATAATATTTTTAATGTATTGCTGAATTCAGTTTGCTAATATTTTGTTTAGCATTTTTGAATTTGTTCATCAGTGATATCAGCCTATAATTTTCATTTTTTGCAATTATCTGGCTGGTTTTGGAATCAGGTAATGCTGGCCTTGTAAATGAACTTGAGAGACTTTCTTCCTCTTGAATTTTTCAGAATACTTTGAAAAAGTATTGGTGTTAATTCTTCTCTGAATATTTGGTAAAATTCATCTATGAAGATATCTGGTCTTGAACTTTTGTTTTTTAGGAGTTTTTTAAATTATTACTGATTTGATTTCATTAATACTTATCAGTCTGTTAAGATTTTCTGTTTTTTGTTAATTCAGTCTTGGAAGGTTTTATATTTGTAGGAATCTACCCACTTCTTTGACCTTTTTCATTTTGCTGGCATATAATTTTTGTAGTATTTTCTTATAATACATTGTATTTCTATGGTGGTATTTGTTACTTCTGCTCTTTTATTTCTGATTTTATTTATTTTAAATCTCTTTTTTTCTTGATGAGTATGGTTAAAGAATTGTCAACTTTGTTTATGTATTCCAAGAACCAGATCTTTGTTTTATTGACCTTTTATATATTTTTAAAGGCTATTACATTTCTTTCTTTTTGGTTATTATTTTTTTCGATTCACTGACTTAGGGCTTTAATTGCTGTTCTGTTTCTAGTTCCTTTCAGTGCAAGTTTTGATTATTTATTTGAGATGTTTCTTATTTCTTGAAGTAGACCTTTGTTGCAATAAATTTCTCTCTTAGGACTGCTTTCTCTGTGTCTCCTAGATTGGGGCTTATTGTGTTTTTATTTTCATTTGTCTTAATGGGTCTTTTGAGCTACTTGATTTTATTGTTAACCCATTCATTTTATAGTAGCATGTTATTTAGCTTCCATGTATTTGTGTGTGTTCAGCTTTCTTCCTATAAATTATTTCTAGTTTAACACCATTGTAATAGGAGAAGATGCCTGATATTTCAGTCTTGTTATAGTTATGAGGTTTTTTTTTCATAGCCTAGTATGTGTTCTATCCAAGAAAATGTTCTATGTGCACTTGGAAAGAATGTACACTCCTCTGTTTGGGGTGAAATGCTCTAAACATATCTATTAAATCTATCTGGTTTAGTATTTTAAGGACCTTTTTCCTTGTTGATTTTAATTACAAGATCTGTGTATTGGTATCAGTGGGGTGTTAAAGTCCTACACTGTGATTGTATTACTTTCAATGTCTCCCTTTATGTTCACCAATATTTGTTTTATATATTTAGATGCTACTATGTTGGATATATAATTGTTTACAAGGGTCATATCATCTTCTTGGAGTGATCCCTTTATTATCGTTAAATATTTTTTTTCCTCTTTCATAGCCTTTGTTTTGTCTGACATAAGTATTACTACCCTAGGTTTTTGTTTGTTTTATTTTCATTATAAGAAATATCTTTTCCCTTCCCTTTTGGTGTGTGTGTGTCTTTTGTTTTGATGTGAGTCTTTTGTAGGCAGTACATGTAAGGGTCTTGTTGTCTTATCCATTCAGCCACCCTGTCTTCTTTTTTATTGTTAAATTTATTAGGGTGACATTGATGAATAAAAATTACATAGGTTCCAGGCATACAATTCTACATTACATCTTCTATGTGTTGTATTATATGTTCACCACCCAGAGTCAGTTCTCTTTCCATCACCATATATTTGTGTTGCTGTCCCTTCTCCCTCACTTCCCTACCTCCTTACCCTCAGGTAACTACTAAATTATTGAAGGTGTCCATGTGTTTTGTTTCTTTGTTGCTCTCAATTTTAAGTTCAATACCAAGTTAAATTTCTCCATCCCTTTCCCTTATTTTACCCACTCTCCCATTCCTCCTCCCATCTTAAAGAAGTCCCTCTAACTATCTTTGTAGTACTGGTTTGGTGGTGTTGAATTACTTTAACATTTTTTTATCTGAGAAGCTCTTTATCTGTCCTTCAGTTTTGAATGCTAACCTTGCTAGATACATTTTCCTTGATTATAGATCCTTGGTTTTCATCATGTTGAATATTTTCCGACAATCTCTTCTGACCTATACAATTTCTGGTGAGAAATCAGGTGAGAGTCAAATAGATGTCCCTTCATAAATTACTACTTGCATTTCTCTTGCTGTTTTCAGAATTTTCTCTTTTTCTTTAACTTTTACCATTTTAATTATGATATGTCTCAGTGTGTTTCTGTTTGGGGTCATCTTGTGTGGGACTCTTGGTGTTTCCTGGGCTTGTATGTCTATTTCCTTTGCCAGGTTAAGAAAAATTTCAGTCATTATTTCTTCAAATAATATCTTGATCCCTTGATTTTCCTCTGTTCCTTCTGGTACACCTATTATTTGAATATTTTTACATTTAACATTGTCCCAGAGGAATCTAAGACCATTCTCATTTTTCTGGATTCTTGTATCTATCTGTTCTGAATGGGTGTTTTCTTCTGGCTTTTCCTGCAAATCACTGTTTTGTGTTCTATTTTATCTAGTTTGGTGACTTTTATTCTATTTTTCATTTCAGTTAATATAGTCATTACCTCTGTCTGGTCCTTTATAATGGTTGTAAGCCTTTAATGCTTGCTATCTGTCTGTTGAAATTATCATTCAGTTCCTTAATTGTTTTTATAATCTTTGCTTTGAGCTCTGTTTCAGATGGGTCATCTATCCCCATCTCTTTGTTTTCAGATCCCTTACTCTGGTTTCTCATTTTGGTAGCCACTCTGGACCCTCAACACTGCAGTTTCTTTGGTGTTCACTGCTGATACCCAGCAGGCAGAGGTTGGTCGGAGAGGGGCTTTTGCAGCTTTGTTTTCTTCCTGGGGTTGTGGGGCTTGCATCATGCAGGGAGCTTGAGTGTGATTGCTTCTTTCTGCACTCATTTACCCCATTGACAGATTCTGCCCTGTGTTTTGGTATCAGTCCTGTATGCTGATCTTTCAGACCATGCTGGTTTGTGGGCAAAGAAATGCATGTGCAGCCCTCTCTCTCCTTCTTCTTCCCAGCCTGAGCATTTAGTCTGTGGCTCCTTACCTCCCAGTAACTCCCCCTCCTCTGGGAACCAGTGTGAAGTGTGGTCACTGCCTTTTGTGCTCTGGTCTGCACCTCCTGGGGGTCAAAATGAGGTCTGGTTGTGGTATCTCACACCCTGCCTCTGGGCCTCCTTTCTTCTGTCCCTAGGACTGAGTGAGGTCCTGACCACTCTCCTGACACCTTTATCCTCCTTCTTCCCCCAGTGGAAGAGTTCCAAGTGGGGGCCATGTGCGGCTGCATCTCTGTACTGCCCCTTTTATTTCTCCTTTGTTTAACCCTCTGCCTGCCTGCAGGTACCTTAATGTGATGAGTGGGTTTCTTAGAATGGTGATTGTGCTTTGGGTGGGGGGGTCCTTGTTTGAGGTACAGGTATTTTATTAGTTGTAATCTCAGAGGTCTTTCTCATGCTACCATTTTGTTTGAGCTCCCCAGCCAGCCTATCTTTCAATTGGAGCATTTAATTCACATACTTTTAATGTGATTACTGATAGATATGTATATATTGCCATTTTATTATTCATATTTTTAATCCTTTTTCTTCTCCTTCTTAAAAAATTTGTTTAACATCAAGTAATACCAGATTCATGGTAATATATTTCACTAGCTTTTTTTTTTCTGAAAAGCTCTTTATTTCTTTTTCAATGTTAACCCATTTCCTGTTTAGAGAATAAATAGTGTAGCTTGCTGCCACATTGATTTAAGTTTACATAAACATGCTTTTTGAGGCTGAAGCAAAATTTACTGATTTTCAATGTGAAAATATAATATGAAAACTGTTCTTGGACTTATTTCTAAACAGAACTTGTCTCCCTAATGTAACAGAAATGTATATGATGATCAGTATTTAATAATATGTTTTCATATGATAAATTTCAAAGCATGAAATTTGGGGGGTAAAGTTAGGACTGTAATCCACAAGTTATCTCAAGGTAAATGCTGCAGCCACAGCACCACCAGTGAGTATTCTCAAGGCAAATGTGAAATGGGTTAAATGATAGCATTGTTTGATAGAGTGGTTCTTGGCTGTTCCTTGCTTTTTACATCACTTCGTATATTTCATGCCAATCTCTTCTAGCTTGCAAAGTTTCTGTTGAGAAATCAGCTGATATTCTTATGGGAGCTAAGTTTTTCTCTTGCTGCTTTTAAGATTCTTTCTTTGTTTTTAAACTTTAGCATTTTAATTATGATGTGTCTATGTGTGGACCTCTTTGAGTTCATCTTGTTTGGGACTATCTCCCCTTTCTGCATTTGTATGTCTATTTCTTTCACCAGATTAAGGAAGTTTTCAGTAATTATTTATTTAAATACATTCTCAATCCCTTGCTTTCTGTCTTCTCCTTCTGGTGTCCCTATGATGTGAATGTTGGTATATTTGATGTCGTCCCAGAGGTCCTTTAAACTATCTTCATTTTGAAAATTATTATTATGTTTTGCAGTTCTAATTGAATTATTTCTGCTACCTTGTCCTTCAAATCACTGATTTGATCCTCTGTTTCATCTAATGTGCTGGTGCTTCCTATTAGTATTCTTCATTTAATTATGGTACATTCATTTCTGACTGGTTCTGTTTTATGCTGTCTCCTTGCTGAAGTTTTAACTCAATTCCTTAAGCATCCTTATAAGAATTGTTTTGAATTCTGTACCTGGTAGATTGCTTGCTTCCATTTTGCTTAGTTTTGATTCTTGAGTTTTCTCCTCCCCCCTCCCCTTTTTTTAAAGACATGTTTCTTTGTCTACCTGGTTTGGCTGTCTTTCTGTGTGATATATTAGGTAGGTGTGCTACATCTCCCTGTCTTGGCTGAATGAATTTATGTAGTGGGTATCCTATGGGACCAAGTGGTGCAACCTCCTTAATCTCCACGACTATCCCTTACATGTGTTGTTTTGCCCTTCTGTTGTAGTTGAGCCTTGGTTGTTGTTGGCATGTGAGTAGACGGGATTGACCTTCAGGCTGTCTGGCTCTGAGGATTGTCCACACTGTCAGTACAAGCTGTTGTGCAAGGGCTGATGGTGAGGAGCAGGGTTTGGTCCAATGGGCTCTGTTGCCTGCTGAGATCCCTCATTGAATGTGTCACTTTTGGAGCTAATCTGGTGATGGGTGATGCTCTGTTCATCTGAATCCAGCCTTCAGATGTGTTGGTTCTGGGGCTTCTTGGAAAGGACTCCTGTGCAGGCCAAGTTCAGCTGCTGCCTATGACTTCCACGGGTCTACCTGGTAGAAACTACAAAGCCATTCACAGTTGGTCACTGCCTATGAAGACCTGGAGATGAATTGGGGAGACCATGCTGAAGCTGAGACCAGCTGCCACTAGTACTAGGCCTGAGGCAGTTTAATGAAAGACCAAGGGCACCCTGAATCCTGTTACCACCTGACAGGTTCCTTTAAGTCTCAGACACTGAAAGAGCCTTGAACAGTATGTGGGTTGCATGAGGCAGAATCTCAGGGAGTCATCAGGGTGTCATCAGTGATGTTTACCATGTTAATACAGATTCAGGTTTGGTGCCAGGGCTGAGCTGCGATCACTCAGTAAAAGGCTTAGAACATACTAAGACCAGCTGCTGCCCATCTGGGGCCTTTGAACCCCTAAGAGTTTGTCAAGAAAGACCATAGCACAGGCTCTAGTGGTATGTGAGTTTGGTGGGGTGGAGTCCCAATGAGCTACCAGGATGGAGCAAGTGAACTTTACCAGGCTAATGGAGATTTAGATTTGGCCATGTTAGGGGAGGATCAATACAGGAAATACAGTGTGCACTTGCAGGCTGCAGGAGAGGAGGGTTCAACATAAGAACAATGACAGCTGTTTCTTCAGTTATCGTCCAATATCTGTACAAGTCGGTCTCTCCCTGTATTTCTCTGGCACCTCCTGAGCCACATCCCTGCACTGGAGTTCAAGGTGAGAGACTGGGAGTGAGAGAATCTCTGTGCTGGCCTTTTAAGAGGTTGCCTGGGGTTCCAACAGCCTTCCATATTACCCAGGCACAAGTAATTCCTACTAATTTTCATACCCAGATGTGGAGAATCCTCTTCCACATCTGATGCTGTGGGCTGGGGAGCCCAGTGTAGGGCTGGAACTTCTTGGTTTTCATGGGAGATAGGAGGTAGCTTAGATATCCCTACTAGTTCTAGAGCTCCCCACCTAGGTGTGGGGCCAGGATGTTTCACATCTCCACCTCTCCTACCAGTCTCAATGTGGCTTCTTTATATTCTTAGTTACAGAACATCTGTTCAATTAGTCTTCAGCTATTTATTCAGGTTGCTTGTTCTCTAATTTAGTTATAATTTCAATGTGGTCATGCTAGGAGACATAAACAATGTTTTTGTACTCTGCCATCTTGACTGGACCCCCCATGGAAATTATCTTTAACATCCTAAAGTTATAACAATCTCATTTTCATTATGTCAACTGAAATAAATAACACACAAACTCCACTCTTTTCACAATTCCATCCCCACTCTTTTTGGTTGTTGATGCCACAAACTTACATTTTTTTACATTGTCCCCAAACATAGACAACTAGTTCTTTTAAATGCATTACACTCTCAAATTATGTAGAAAAAGTGTAATTACAAACCAAAATTACTATAATACTAGCTTTTAATTTAGTACATGTTTTTTAAATGTTTTAAAATTACATAGAAAATAAAAGGTGGAGTTACAAACATTTGTTATAGTAAAATTGCCCATGTATTACATTTACCTTTATTGAGTAATTCTTTATTCCTTCATGTAGCTTTGAATTGCTATCTAGTGTCCTTTCATTTCACCCTGCAGGACTCCCTTGAGCATTTCTTAAAGGGCAAGTCTAATGGCATCATACTCCCTCAACTTTTATTTATCTGGGAATGTCTTAATTTCTCTCTCACTTTTGAAGAACAGTTTTGCTGGCTATAAGATTTCTAATTCATAGTTTATTCTTTTAGGACTTCGAATATATCAGCCCACTGCTTCTGATGAGAAATATACTTTTACAAGGATCCTTGCATGTTAAGTCCCTTCTCTTTTGTTTCTTCAAGTTTCTCTCTGTCTTTCAAAAGTTTGCTTGTATATTGTCTTGGCATGGTTCTCTTTGAGTTCATCTTGCTTGGAATTTGTTGAGTTTTGGTGATATTTATATGCTTGTATTTCATCAAATTTGGGACAATTTTTTAATCATTATTTCTTCAAGTAGTCTGTCTGTCCATTTCTCTGTCTCTTCTCTTTCTGAGAACTTCACAATGTGTATGTTGGTTTTCTTCATGGTGTTCCATAGACCCTTTAGGCTCTTTTCATTTTTCTTTATTTTTTACCTTTTATTTATCATGTTAAATAATTTCCATCACACTAACTACAAATTTGCTAATTCTTTCTTCTACAATTTGAAATCTTTCTTTGATCATTTCTAGCGCATTGTTCATTTCAGTTGTACTTTTCAGCTCTAGAATTTTTTTATTTTGCTTTCTTTTTAGGTCTTCTATTACTTTATTGTCATTTTATTTCATTCATAACTGGCATTCTTGACTTCCTCCTCATCTTCCTTTAATTCTCTGAGAATATTTAGGATAGTTGTTTAAAAGTTTTTAGCTAGTAGAGCTGCTATTAGGTATTTTTCAGGGGTAGTTTCTGTTTATTTATTCTTTCCTTTGGTGGGACCACACTTTTCCTGTTACTTCTTTTGTCTTATGATTGTTGTATTGAAAACTGGACATTCAAATTTAATAATGTGATAAATTTAAAAATCAGATTTTCCTCTTTTTTAGAGTGTTCTGTTGTTTTCTATTTCTTCTTTCACTTTGTTATTTTTTTTTTTATTGTATTGGGCTGTTTTTCTCAAGGATCTTCCTTGAGATGTAGACTAAAAGTCTTTTCAAGTCTTTTATGGGCCTGCATGTTTCCCTGGGCATATACAGTCACTTTCAAATTTTCCAGTACTTTATAGTTGCTTTTGAAAGTCCTAATATTTAATATCTGTGTCCCAAAAAAAGGAAAAATAAAAATTAAGAGAGAAAAGGGCACTGACACTTTAAAACCTCTGGAAATCTCTTAATCCAGACAGGGAAGGTCTTGCAATAATATGAGAGATGTAAGAACAATGGCTGTCTACATTTTTATTCACATCTATTTGATCATTAGCAACAACCAGTGACCAGAGCACAGATACCTGCTATTTGGAGGAGAGGTTCTTTTTTTTTTCCCACTCTGGATCCCCCTATAAACTGTTTGCATATTGCTTTAGAAACATATGTATAGTTGCCTGCCATGGTATTGGAAAGGTTATGGGAATGGCTTTTATACTTTGAAATTGACTAAAATGAATGACAATTTACCTTCCAAGCTTTTCCTTTAAATTGCAGGACTTTCAGTGAACTTCAGAATTTCAAAACGGTTAATTTATACAGACTCTAACAGTGCAATTATTGTTTAGGTGGGGAGACATATCCTCAGTGCTTATTCTGTCACCTTAGAGTCTTTCTCTTCTTCATTTTTAAAGAACAATTTTATTAGATATAGTATTCTTGGCTGACAGTTGTTTTTTTCATTTAGCACTTTGAATATATCTTTCTGTCTTTTTATCTGTGAGGTTTCTGTCTAGAAATCTCCTAATAATTTTAGAGTAGCTTCTTTGAATGTGATGGAATAATTTTCCATATGTACTGGCTTAATTCTGTCTTTGTGACTTCTGACGGCTTGATAATAATGTGTCTCAGGTAGATATATTTCAGTTTGTTATAGTGGAGTTCATAGAGATTCTTGAATTTGTTCTTCTTTCTTCAAATTTGGGAAGTTTTCAGCTATTCTTTCTTCAAATAGCCTTTCTGGCTTCTCTCTACTCTTCTGAGACTCTCATAATAGGTATAGCAGTTCCCCCTTTTCCACAGTGAATATGTTCCAAGACCCCCAGTGGATACCTGAAACAACAGATAGTACTGAACCCTATTATATGTGTGTGTGTTTTTCATATGCATACATACCTATTATAAAGTTTGATTTCTAAATTAGGCATGGTAAGAGGTTAATAATAACTAATAATAAAATAGTACAGTTATAATAGTATACTGTAATAAAAGTAATGTGAATGTGGTCTCTCCCTATCTTTCTCTCTCTTTTTCAAAATATTGTATTGTACAGTACTTACCCTTCTTGTTGTGATGATGTGCAATGATACAGTGCCTATGTGATAAGATGAAGTAAATGACATATGTATTATGATGTGGTATCAGGCTACCAATGATCATCAGATGATATGTCAGAAAAAGGTTCATCTGGCCATGAAGTCATGTCTTTCACATACAAATTTTAATGCTTTTTTCATCATAACTAAGTACTTATGCACTGTGGCTGGATACAAGCACTGCAGTACCACAATAGTCTGGTAACTGAGATGGCTACTAAATGACTAATAGGTGAAGAGTATATACAGTGTGGATGTGCTAGACAATGGGATGATTCACAAATAAATGATGTGAGATTTCATCATACTATTCAGAACAGTGCCTGATTTAAAACTTATGAATAATTAATTTGTGGAATTTTTCATTTAATACTTTTAAATTGCAATTGACTTTGGGTAGCTGAAAGAATGGATAAAGGGGATATTACTGTATGGTGTTATGCTTGATGGTGTTTCATGCCTTAGGGTCCCTTCACTTTTCTTCATGCATTTTTCTTTTTGTTCTTCTGACTCAATAATTTTAAGTAACTTGTCTTCAAGTTTGCAGATTATTTTTTCTGTTTGATCAAGTCTGTTATTGTACCCCTCTAGTAAATTTTTTATCTATTGTATTCTTCAGCTTTATGATTTTTGTTTAGTTCTTTCTTATAGTTTCTGTACCTTCACTGATATTCTTTGTGCATTATTTTTCTGATTTTCTTAAGTTGTTTTCCTGTGTTCTCTCTGAGCTCATTAAACTTCTTCAAAATGGTTATTTTTAATTCTTTGTCAGGTAATTCATAGATAATTTTTGCTTTGGATTAATTTCTGAAGATTCATTTTGTTCCATTCATTATCATATGTCTCTGTGTTTTTGTATGCCTTGAGATGTTATGTTGAGACTTGGGCATTTGACAGAAACTGTCACTTCTTCCAATCTTTATAAATTTGCTTTGTAAAAGAGAAAAGTCTATCAGTCTAGTTATAAATTCAGGGGATCTCTCAAACATTTACTGGAAAAAATAATCTCTCTGGTCTTGTTCATGCACTTTTCTAGTTAAAGAGAATTATGCCAGTTTTTTTCTAGGAACTTTTAATTTCTGCTCACCCTGGTGTCTTCCATGCGGCACTCTCTCTGGTATTGTAAAAAGTAGTGACACTTACCCTGTTCTCCGTGTCTCCCAATCTGGTATTCCAGGTATAGGTCTTTTGTACCAGTGCTCTGAGTGTGGTGAGATAAAAATCATGTACTTTCAAATTTCCTATTTCTAATACAAGGATGAGTTTTTATTGGTTTAGATGTAAGTTTGAATTGGTGTGATATGTATTTATTTTAAAAATTACATTTTTTACTGGTCCTTCACAAATGGACAAGAGTCAGGTAGCCTCTTGAGGCTGTTTAGTTATACCAAATCTCTTAACATTGCTAAGAAATATGTTGTTTTTTTTTTAAAAGAACATTTTACATAGAATCACAACAGATGTTTTTGAGCTAGTTTTGTTTTGTTTTTTTGGGGGGTTTTTTGCATCTTCATACACGCTACTTGTTTTTAAAAATGTTTTCTTGACTCAAACCCAGGTTATTGCTCAGGTATGATAAAAACAGAATTGCACCATATATTCATAGAATTGATGTATCAGAATGGTTACAAAGCTTTAATGCATTATTGTAATTGTCTACTGAAATGGAAATTATCTTAAATAGGCCAGTAATATGATATGCTAATCGCTAGTTCCAAAAGACTTGAAGGAAGAAGCCAAGTTAAGGCCAGTTTCAGTTGGTCTAGGTTTAGAGCTAGGGTTACATAACCAAAAAGTATAGATTGATTTTGTCTGCCAAGAGTATGTTGGTGGTTTGGAGGAAAGTAAGAGGTAACAACTTTAATGCAAGGCTGAAAGTCCCAAGAACCATGGACTGAGCTCAAGCCTACTCCCCCAGAATTTTTTATCCAAGGCAGCAGGGTACAACATAGGCTTTGGTGTCCTGGGAAGTGGTGGTATAAGGAAAGAAAGCTGGAAGTCACCACGTCAAGATCAGGACCTACAGATACTTGTTGTATCCAATATCATGGGGGAAGCTTAGAGATATAAAGTTATAAAGACATCCAGGAGGAAGGCAAGATGGCAACTGAAGAGGAGGTCCCAAAACCTCGCCCAGAAAACACAATTGAACGGTCACCCAGGAGTCAAGAAGAGGACTCTGAGTGACAAAACAGCAGCTGAGAAATCCACACATCGCAAGTACACACCTGAAGGTTGGAGAGAAGGGGGCAAGCGGCAGAGAGGGGAGGAAGCAAAGACAAATCGCAACAGGACCCGATCACGGCTGACCATCCAGGACCAGTGCAGTGCATGGGAGGGGGAGAGGCCAAGAGGTGAAAAGAGGAAAATCCCTAGCAAAGGGGCAGAACAGTGGGATTCCATTGAGGAGCTAGAATTTGGAGCGGTGAGGTGGGGACAGAGCTTGGGAGCCAGCCTCTGGAACTTTTGAGTGGTAGCAGGCTGAGCGAGGACTCTGAACTGCAGAGATACACCTTGGCTCTAGGTTCCCTTGGGACCCACAGCGCAGGCGTGCATGGCTCATGCATGGGGCTGCGGTTTCCATTCCCGGCATGCTGTGGATGTGGGACAGTTGCCGCGCAGGCACGCATGGCTCCTGCGTGGGACTGTGGCTCCCATTCTGGCCCACTGCGGAGGTGGACTGGCTGCCGGTGTGGCACGCGAAGCTCCTGTGTGGGACTGTGGTTTCCGTTCCCACCTGCTGCGGAGGCAAGCTGGCTGCTTTCCTAGCGTGGGGTCAGACCCACAGCTTCGGACTTGTGTGCATGCCTGCTCACGCGCCCCTGGGTCCTAAAAGCAGTGCGAGCCCACAGACTCTGCCCCAACATTAGGCTGTAGAAGCAGGCCCAGGAAGAAAGGCGGATTTAATAGTATTCACCCAGCCACCAGGAGCAGCCTCGGCCACATCACCCAGCTTCCCCAGTATAAGGAAGAAGGTGGAGCTACCCCAGTTGCCTGTTGTTGGCCTCTCCTCTTTCTTATAGCCTCCCCAACCAACTGACTACAGGAAGTGGAGGGACCATGATAGATGTGCACCACCTCCAAACATAGCAGGAGACCAGAAATAAGAAATAAACAACCCCTATCTCTCCCAAAACTTGCCCCCCCCCCCATTGCCACCTTGTGTTTGCCCTACAGCAAGACACCACAAAAGTACCAATCTGGGCTCTGGGCAGTACTAATGAACATAACACCCTCATGTCAAAGAAGAAGAACCCAGAAGACAGGATGAATTCCTTAAAAACTAAAACTCCTCAGAAAGAACATGAAATTTATCCAGAAGACAGCTTCTTAGACCGAGAAGGTTCTGAACTAAATGACAGAGAATTTAAAGTAGCCATTCTAAAGGCCCTGAGAGAAATGAAAACATACTGGCAAAGCACCATGGCTGAGATGAACAACATAAAAAAGGAGATGAATGACATAAAAAAGGAAATCCATGAACAGAAGGAACAATTTAACAAATAAGTTCAAAACATAAGAAAGATTGAGATGGAAACGTGAGAGATAAATAATACAGTAAAAGTAATGAGAAACAAAATAACTACCATAAGAAACAAGGCCAACCAGATGGAGGAAAGAATTAGTGATATCGAAGATTAGAACATGGAAACAGCTCAGAAAGAGGAAGAGAGGGAATATAGAACCAAAAGGATTCAAAGAACTCTGCAGGAACTATCCGACTCCATGAAACAGAATAACATCAGGACGATAGGAATAGAAGAAGGGTAGTGCATTCTACAGAGAGCATACTCAAACAACTAGTAGATAAGAACTTTCCAAACCTATAGAAAGATCTGGAACCCCAAGTTCAAGAAGAAAACAGGTCCCCTACATACCTGAACCCAAACATATCTTCTCCAAGATAAATGGTACTAAAGATGTCCAAAACTAAAGACAAAGAGTCAATTCTCAAGGCAGCCAGGGGAAAAAGAACTATAACCTTTAGAGAAAAACCCATCAGGCTGGCATCAGTTTTCTCCTCAGCGGAAACTCTGCAAGCCATGAGGGAGTGGAATCCAATATTCAAAAATTTAAAAGAGAGGAACTTCCAGCCAAGAATAAATTATTCAGCAAAATTATCATTCAGATTTGAAGGGGAATAAAGAACTTCTCAGACACACGGAAGCTGAGGGAATTTACCAGCACAAGGCCAGCACTCCAAGAAATACTGAAGGAGGCTCTTCAGCCTGAAACAAAACATCAGGAAAAATGGAACAAAGTTGGGGCAACAAGAAAGAAACAAAAATAAAACAAAAACAAAGAAAGAAATAAGTAATGGCCACATGAAATCCTCGATCATCACTCTAAATGTTAATGGACTGCACTCACCAATAAAAAGACACAGAGTAACAGACTGGATTAAAAAGCAGAACCCATCCATATGCTGTCTCCAAGAGACACACCTCAGCCATAAGGACAAACACAGAGTCATAGTGAAAGAATGGGAAACAATACCCCAAGCAAATGGTAACCAGAGAAAAGAAGGAGTTGCCATACTGATATCTAATGAAATAAACTTCAGGTTAAAAAAGATAGTAAAAGACAAGGATGGACATTACATAATGATAAAAGGCACAATACAACAACAAGAAGATTTGACACTAATTAATATATATGCTCCCAACCAGAAAGCACCACAATATACAAAGAAACTACTAACGGATTTGAAAGGAGAAACTGATGAATACACAATCATTGTGGGAGACTTAATCACCCCGCTAACAGCCATGGACAGATCATCCAAACAGAAAATAAATAAAGAAACATCAGCTCTAAATTACACGTTACAGCAATTGAACATAATTGACATTTACAGGACACTTCATCCAGCAAAAAGAGACTATACCTTCTTTTCTAGTGCACATGAAACATTCTCAAGGATGAAAGACATGCTGGGACACAAAAGTAGCCTCAGCAAATTAAAGAAGATAGAAATCATACCAAGTATATTCTCAGACCATCAAGCTTTGAAATTGGAGATCAACTATAAAAGGAAAGCAGAAAAAACTCATATACATGGAGATTAAATAACAGCTTATTAAAAAAAGACTGGATAAAAGAACAAATAAAAGATGAGATTAAAAAGTATATAGAAACTTATGACAATGAAAATACAATGTATCAGAACTATTGGGACACAGCAAAAGTGGTAATAAGAGGGAAATTTATATCACTACAGGCCTATCTTAAGAAATAAGAAAAATCACAAGTAAACATCTTAACAACCCATCTTAAAGAACTAGAAAAAGAAGAGCAGACAAAACCCAAAGTCAGCAGAAGGAAAGAAATAATAAAAATTAAACAAGATCTAAACCAATTAGACAACAGAAGGATAATAGAAATAAATTAATATTACAAAGAGCTAGTTCTTTGAGAAAGTCAACAAAATTGACAAACCCCTGGCTAGAATAATCAAAGATGAAAAAAAAAGACCACAAATATCCAAAATTAGAAATGAAAAGGGAGAAATTACCACTGATACCACAGAAATACAAAGGATTATAAGAAAATATGGTAAAGGACTTTATGCCACAAAATTTAACATCCTAGAAGAAGTGGACAAGGTTCTAGAAACTTATAGCCTACCAAGACTGAACCAAGAAGAACTGGATAATCTAAATAGACCAATCAATAGCAATGAGATTGAAATGACTATCCATAATCTCCTTAAAGGCAAAAGCCCTGGACCAGATGGTCTCATCAACGAGTTCTACCAAGCATTGAAAGAAGAATTAATGCCTATCCTCCTCAGACTCTTCCAAAAACTTAAAGAGGAAGCAATACTTCCTAACTCATTTTATGAGGTCAACATTACCCTAATACCAAAGCCTGGCAAAGACAACACAAAAAAAGAAAACTATAGACGAATATCTCTGATGAACACAGATGCAAAATTCCTAAACAAAATAAAACTATCAGTTATATTAGATATTCTGTTACACAAAGGCAAGGCAGTAAAAAAAAACTTGAACTCTATCTGAAATCTATACTGAATTCTTAGGATGATCTCTTTGAAATGGCTTGAAGAAATCAGAAGAACAAGGCAGAGCATCATTCATGTATGATTTTGTGTATATAACGAACATAATACAATTGTCCTTTTTGAAAACAACAAAATGTTCTACATGTAAGTCGGTATTTCTTAGTTTCCAGGAAAACTAATCTAAAACTGTCTGTAATAAAGATATTAAAAGTAAAAAAAAAAAATCCTAAACAAAATATTAACAAACAGAATATAACAATGCATGAAAGAGATCATACATCATGATCAAGTGGGATTCATCCTGGAATCACAAGGATGGTTCAACATACAAAAACCAATCAATGTGATACACCACATAAACAAAATAAAAGATAAAGACCATATGATCATTTCAATTGATGCAAAAAAAGCTTTTGACAAGATACAATATCCATTTATGATCAAAACACTAAATAAAATAGATATAGAAGGAATGTATCTCAACATAATAAAGACCATATATGACATGCCCTCAGCTAACATCATACTGAATGGGGAAAAACTGAAGCCTATTCCCCTAAAATCAGGAACAAGACAGGGATGCCCCCTGTCACCACTGCTATTTAATATAGTACTGGAAATTCTAGAGACAACAATTAGGCAAGAGAAAGGAATAAAAGGTATCTAAATTGGGAAAGAAGAGGTCAAATTGTCACTATTCGCAGATGACATGATCCTTTATATAAAAAAATTCCAAAGATTCCACCAGGAAACCGTTAGAAACAATAAATAAATACAGTAAAGTCACAGGACACAAAATCAATGCACAAAAATCAGCAGCATTCCTATATACAAACAACGAATCTACAGAAAAAGAAATGCGGGAGTCAATTACCTTTGCAATCACCACAAAAAGAATGAAATACCTGGGAATTAACTTAACAAAGAACATGACAAACTTATACATGGAAAACTATAAGATACTTTTGAAAGTAATTGGAACAGACTTTAAGAGGTGGAAAAATATCCCCTGTTCATGGATAGGAAGACTTAACATTGTTAAAAATTGCCATTCTGCCCAAAGCAATTTACAGATTTAATGCAATACCCATCAAAATCCCACAATCATACTTTCATGAAATAGATAAAAGAATTAGTAAATTTATATGGAACCATAAAAGACCTCAAATTGCCAAAGCAATACTACAAAAAAAGAATAAGGCTGGTGGCATTACATTCCCTGACTTCAATTTATATTACAAAGCATCAATAGTCAAAATAGCTTGGTACTGGCAGAAGAACAGAAATATAGACCAATGGAACAGAGCTGAAAACCCAGAAATAAACCCACAAATTTATGGATAAATAATTTTGGATAAAGGAGCAAAAAACATACAATGGAGAAAAGACAGCCTCTTTAGTAAGTGGTGCTGGTGCTGGGAAAACTGGAAAAACATATGCAAAAGAATGAACCTGAGCTGTGAACTCTCTCAATATAGAAAAATTAACTCAAGATGGATTAAAGACCTTCACATCAGACCTGCAACAATAAACTGCATAGAAGAAAAACATTTGTACTAAACTTATAGACCTAGGACTCAAGGAAGACTGCATGAACCTGACCTCAAAGGCAATG
This sequence comes from Lyroderma lyra, assembly GCA_004026885.1. NCBI lineage: Eukaryota > Metazoa > Chordata > Mammalia > Chiroptera > Megadermatidae > Lyroderma > Lyroderma lyra. The sequence goes on from PVJL010003749.1 coordinate 27,387, forward strand.
GAAGTAAAAGCAAAAATAAATGAATGGGATTATTTCTAACTAAAAAGCTTCTGCACAGCAAAAGAAACCATCAACAAGGCAAAGAAACAGCCAACTGAATGGGAGAAAATATTTGCAAATAAAGCATCAGATAAACGTCTAATATCTAAAATATATAAAGAACTAATAAGGCTAAACAACAAAAAAAAACAAACCACCCAATTAAAAAGTGGGCAGAAGAACTAAACAAACACTTCTCCCATGAAGAAATACAAATGGCCAGCAGACATATGAAAAAATGCTCATCCTCATTAGCTATCAGGGAAATGCAAATCAAAACCACAATGAGATACCACCTCACACCTGTGAGAATGGCTATTATCAACAAGAAAAGGAATAACAAGTGCTGGAGAGGATGTGGAGAAAAGGGACTCTGGTACACTGCTGGTGGGAGTGCAAACTGGTACAACCACTGTGGAAGACAGTGTGGAGGTTCCTCAAAAAATTGGGAATGGAGTTACCATTTGACCCAGGAATCTCACTTCTGAGGATCTACCCAAAAAACTTGAGAACTTTTGTCTGCAAAGATTTATGTACCCCAATGTTCATCGCAGCACTGTTCACAGTGGCCAAAACGTGGAAACAACCAAAGTGCCCTGCGACAGATAACTGGATAGAGAAGCTGTGGTACTTATACACAATGGAATATTACTTAGCTATAAGAAAAGATGAAATATTGTCATTTGCAACAAAATGGATGGACCTGGAGATCATCATGCTTAGCGAAATAAGCCAGACAGAAAAAAACAAAGAACTGTATGACTTCACTCATATGCGGAATATAAAACTGAAAGCAACAAAGAAAAAAGAAATGAACAAACGAACAAATAACCTATGGACACTATCAATAGTTTAATGTTTATTTGGGGACGAGTTGGTTAGGGAGGGGAGAAAAGGGAAGGGGGTGGGACAGGATGGGGGGAAGCTTAATATAAGGTGATGAAAAGAGAAGTCACATTAAGTGATGAACTTATACAACAAGTTGAGAATGCACTCTAGAATTGTATGCCTGAAACCTATGTAATCCTTGCTAACATATGTCACCCCAATAAGTCTAACAATAAAAATGAATTTTTAAAAAATGAAAAGAATATCCACTACTGTAAAATAACCAAGTGGGAGGCTGCTGTTGGCTTAGGGCTCTGTCTTCTTCAAGGGATACAACAATGGGAATAGTATAGGAATAGTATAGCCATTTAGTAGAATATTTGTAAACTTCACTTGATTGTTGGTGGGCAATGGAACACATCTTGCCAGTCTGGGCTGGTTTTGTTACGAGAACTGGGTCTGGCAGCCTTTAGTTAGCATAAATATAATGGACACCTGTGGTGAGATCACAGTAGAAATGGAAAAGGAGAGGATCTATTTTCAGCAGTTAAAAGCCCAGGCTTTGGAAAAATTGGAGTTGTGTTTGAAGCTAAATTTCAATATTTCTCAATTTTGTAACTTACCTAAAACCTCTTAATTTTAGTTTAAGTTATCTCATTGGGTTAATAATTCTACACTCAAAGAATTCTTTTAAAAATAAAAGGTCTTCTCTAATAGATGTTTTTCTGATGACAAGAATGGTTATTTTATGTTCATTGTCCAAATGATAGCCCCTAGTCATATACTGAACAGTTAAAATTTGTCTGGTGCAAATGAGAAAATGAAATTTAATTAAAATTAAAATGAATCTAAATAGCCACATGTGTCTAATAGCTACTATATTGGACAGAACAACTATAAATGATAGCTGTTACAGGGACTAGTTAGAATAAAAAAAGTTAGCTTTTCAAAATTTTTCTGAGTGATATATTTTTTCAGTTACTTATTTTTGAGCACGTTGTATGCTGTTTGATCTGCAATGAAGTACACAGTGATGTGCCTATCCTGGAGAAAAATTAAACAAAACAAAATTTAAATACACACCAAAAAAACACAATATAGATATATCAGTGATATACAATGCTTTAATCTTAAGAAAATAAATAATTATACCAAGTGTAGAGGATTCAGAAGAGCCAATAATCCCTTCAAGAACATGAGGAATAGGAGTGATAGAAGAGCATGTGCTGATTATTGAAGCATGTTATATGTTTTGAGTAGGTGGAAAGAAAGAAAAGAAAATTTCAGGTAGAAGCATGGTGAAGATGAAACTAGTAGGGCAAGAACCTGTAAAATGTGTTCAGGGTTCAGTAAATAATAGGCTAATTTTCTAGAGAATGGAGGTAGTTTAGAAGATAAAATCAAAGTGCAAAAGTGGTTTGAAGGATGCAACCAACTATAGCATATGGCTATAGCTGCCTTTGAATTCATGGCTAAAAACCTTGAGATTTATCTTTCATGTAGTGAAAATTCAAAATTGTTGAAGAATGTGGAACTAAAGAGAAACAGGATCAGAGTCTTGTGGAAAAATAACCTTCACAGATATGTGATGAGCAGAGAAATTAGTTAGGAAGCTTACAGTTGTCTACAAAGGGGATAAAATGTTACTGAAAAGGAAGGGTGGCAATAGAAATTAGATTTCATACAGATAAAACTGACAGATACTGCTAATATATTAAGATATGATTGTGGAGGCATTGAAGGGAAGTGAGTTAAAATATGACTCCAAGGTGGAATTATAGCACTGATTGTGGGTAGGAGAGAGAGTCCAGTTAAGTATATGTCTAGTGAGAGATAGGAATAAATATATTACAGTAACAATCCTGCAGTGAAGATTTCATGGGGAAACAGAGTTACTTGATGGTTATGTAGCTATCAAGAAATTGCTGGAACAAATAGTCACTATTACACAATTTACTGATGCATTTAAAAAGTATTTTGAACCAATGCTGAATCTGTTAGTGTAGTGTTATGTGAGGACTGAAGCATTTTTAATATGTTAACAATCACATGACCTGTAGAAATTTTAATTACAAAATTCAGACAATTAATTTCATGAACACATTCTAAAAAAACTGCTACATACCTCATTGCTGAATATCACTACAATGAACTTCAAAGTATTCCTCTTGGGAAGGTATGCACTGACATCAGTGCTTAGTCCACCCTTCAAAGCAATTTTGGAACATTTTTTCTAGAATAGCCATCAGAGCTGTCATTGTACCCAAAATCTGATAATTAAGTTCACAAACTTGCCACCGTTCGCTTATGTTGGCAGCACTGTACAAAGAACTTGGTTGGATGGCAGTGTGTTGTTTGTACAGTGCTGCCAACATCAGTGTATAGCTTCCAAATGGGAGTCCTTTGAAGGTGATCATAGTGATATTCAGCAACAAGGTATGTAGCACTTTTTCTAGTATAAGTTCACAAAATTAATCATTCAACCTTGTATAGTGATAATTAGCAATGATGACATATTTGTAACTACTAATTTATTGAACCTCTCTGCCTTCACACTGTCAATCTGCTTCCACTTTCCACACTGCCCATAACTTCTGCTACCTCTATTATTTTTTTTTAGAGTGAACAAAAGGAAATACAATGAACAACTAGTCTGAGAACCTGAATCCATTATCATGTGGTCTGGATAATAAAACTTTTGTTGATTATTGCCCAGTTTTTTTAGTAATCTAAAAAAATTGATTTTTTCCTTCTTACTAGAATTGGAAGTGGAAAGTTAGGCTGGTATCAGCCATTTTCTTTTTGTAGTCTTCATCAAATCTCTCATTCTGAGCCACCGTAAAGTGATTTTTCCAGTCTCCAACTGCCCCTGAAACAGTCATGTGAGAGAGTCAGTAGCTGTTGGAGGAATTTGTATTTCTCTATTTTCCTATTTTTGTGTAATGATTTCTATTCCACTTTCTAGCAGAGGCCGTATTGGATATACTGTTTCTGTTGCTAGCCTTTCACTTTCTCATCCTAAAGGAAAATGAAATTTTTGATTTGTAACACAGACAGAACTATTACCCACTGAATCACATATTGTGGGGTAAGGGGGAAATCAGATCACTACCTTAAAACAGCAGGCCTCAGGGCTTGCTTGTCTTTTTTCCCTGTTCCCCTGCACATCAAAGCATGATAGGTGCTTATGCTGATAACTTCCATGCTATAGTGTACACAGACCAAGAAGGGCTTGTGTCTGAGAACTTAAGGTACAGTTTTGTGGAAGAAAATAAAAATATTTCTCTCATTTGTCCAATTTCAATCCCTGACGCCATTCTCAGATTACTTTGTCTTCATAGCATTTAACATTATCTATCATTTTGTATATTCTCATTTATTTGTTTACAGCTAAAATATAAATTACATGATTAAAATATTTTTGTATGTTTTGGTCACTGTTCTGAACATTACCTAGAACAGCACCTGGCACATAATGTCCTCTAAATAAGAATTTATGAGTAAATGAATCTAAATGATACCATTAAGCCATATATAAAATGGATTATTTGTTCCATATAACTTAATTCTGTGTATTTTTACCTTATCAACTAGAACTCCAGAGAGAAAGTAAGGCTAAGGGGTTGGATTTTGATGCCAAACCTCACTTTCAAATTGTAGCTAAACATTTTCATTTCATCTGTGAAATAAAATCATACTATTTTTTTCTGGAATCAGTCATTATACATCTTATTTATCTTATTTATAGAAAAGAAAACTCCTCTAATCTCTGAAATATTGGACAGTTCTTTTAAGATTGTGACTAAAAAAATACATAATCACCTTTTCTCATGAATGGAGAAATAGAGTGGTTCATGATTTCAGTAGGAACTGATGAATAGTTTGCCATTGGATTCTGCTTCATAATGTCAAATGAAGTATGATGCACAATTTTATCTAGAATTTTATCATCTGGGTTCTTTCCAATGAATTCTGCCAGCTTCCGAATTTCACGCTTTGGGTTCTATGATCAGAGTAAAAAAAAAAAGTGAAGATTTGGTATAAAATAGTTTAAAAGGAAAATGAGATGAATTAGCAATATTAATCAATAACATATGGTGAGTTAAAATAAAATAAAAATCTCATCTCAAATACTCAATTTTCCAGAAATAACTTATTTTAGCATGGCAACCCACATTTTTCTTTTTATTAACTGGAATTATTAAGATTTTCTAGCATTAAGATGGAAGCATCCACAGAGCAGTGTCAGTGAAACATTCACTACACAATGACATGCAGTGCTTGGAGACTGTTTCACTAGAGGAATGTGTGAAGACTTATTTCCAAATGTCCTACTCAAGTTAATTATGGAAGGGGCCTTGGTTAGCTAAATGTCGAACAGGGAGAGTCCACAGATTAATGACAAAAACAAAGATATCGAAGAAGCATAGGGGTAGATAGTTTAAGACCTGACAAAAAGGAAGCTGTCTCTTGCTTTTGGCATGCCCCCACACATTGCTGTTTTGGCAGGAGGATGAGAAAGGACTTTTTTTTTGGTACTCATGAGGTACCTAAGAGGTACTCATGACTAATAACTCTAATGCCCACCATGTCCAGGTGTTTAGGTGTCTCTGAGAGAAACTCAGTTCCAATGTATTGTTTTCTATCAGAGGGACACATAAGCCTGGGAATTTTTGGCAATAGGAAGTGCCCTATCTCTAGGAGGAGTCATGCTGATTTAAAATGGGCTTCCACTTTAAAAGTTTGGAAGTCAAAAAGTGCTTAGTAAATTTTTTTCTGATTTATCTCCTTAGGCAAAGGAAATGAAAATAACCAAATAAAACTACATCAAACTGAAAAGTTTTTGTACAGTAAAGAAAACCAACAATAAAATGAGAGAGATAGGCAACATGGTGACCAGAGAGGAGGTCCTTAAAACCTTTCCTAAAAAATACAATGAAATGGCTGAACAGGATCCAACATGGCAAACCCTGAGTGGCACAGAGACAACTGAGAAATCCACACATAGCAAGAAAACAACTGGAGGTTAGAGAAAAGGTGGTGAGCAGGAGAGAAGGGAGGGAGCAGAAATGGATCATGACCCAAAACCATCACAGCTAACTAAAGGAACTAAAAAGAAACCAGGGAGCAGCACGATATAGGGGTAGGGGGAGGCCAAGCACCAACAAGAGTGGAAGCCAGAACAGTGGGAACATGGGGAGACTGTGGGGGACCTGGATCTAAAACCAGTGTGTTGGAGACAAAGCCTGGGAGCCAAGCTCTGAGGCTTTAAGTAGCAAGGAAGCCAAGCAAGGCATTGAACTGCCCTAGATGGGATTACCACCCCAGATACAGCATTGTGAATCCTGGTGCCCACGCAGCTCAAGGCACGCATGCAGCAGCACCCTAGCACGGCCCCCTTTGGCTCATGGAGCACCAGTATGTGCTGCCCGCTTGCAGCGCCCTCATGGCTTACAGAGCTCATGCACACAGCCCCCTCATGTGGCACCACCCCCTCCCCAAGCTTGGGGTGCAAGCGCCATACACTGGGCTGGCACTGTGCTCAGGACTGGTGCTTGCAAATACTGCCTGAGCACTCGCTGTGGAAATGAATCACTGAAACATGGACAGGCTTGAAACACTGGAGAAGAGACATGAGCATATTTTACAGAATTTGCCCAAACCAATGTGAATGGCCTCAACCTGCATCCCATTGACCTCCCCTGTCTCTCCCAGCTTCCTTAATGAAATGCAAGAGGCAGAGCGGCCTCAGTTTGCATTTTGTTGGCCTCCCCCTTTTCTCACAGCTTCCCCAAAGCACTGCAGGAGGTGGAGAGACCATGGAATACTGTGCCTGGCCTCCAAAGCCTGCAGGAGACCAGAGATTTGGCTTAAACACTTCCTCTCTCTCTCAAAACTTGCCCTCCAGCACTACATAGTGTCTGCTCTACAGCAAGACACCACAAAAATACTAATCAGAGAAATAAAGTGATCTCCTAGGCTCTGCTGGAAATAAAGCCCTCATGCTGAAGAAGAACAGAACAGACAATATGAGTACCTTAGGATTTAAAGCTCCTCATAAAGAAGATGAAAAATCTCCAGAAAAAGATCTTATAGATCTAGAAATTTATTAACTAACTGACAGAGAATATAAAATAGCCATTCTAAAGGCACTCAGAGAAATGAAAACATACTGGCAAAACACCATAGCTGAGAAGAATGATCCCAAGAAGGAAATCTGTGAAAAAAAGTAACAGTTTAAGAAAGAAATTCAAACTATAAGGAGGAACAAGATGGAAATTTGAGAGACAAATAATACAATCAAAGAAGTGAGAAATGAAACAATTGCCATAGAAAACAGGGCCAACCAGATGGAGAAAAGAATTGGTAATATTGAAGACCGGAACATGGAAACATCTCAGAAAGAGAAAGATAGGGGATACAAAACCAAAAAGATTGAAAGAACTCTGCAAGAACTATCTGACTCCATGAGACAAAACAACATCAGGATAATAGGATTAGAAGAAGGAGCAGAGCACTGTACAGAGAGCATACTCAAACAAATAGTAGATGAGAATTTTCCAAACCTATGGAAAGATCTGGAACCCCAAATTCAAGAAGAAAATATGTTCCCTAGATAACTGGACCCAAGCTGATCTTCTCCAAGACACATTGTACTGAACATTTTAGAAACCAAAGACAAAGAGACAATTCTCAAGGCAGCTAGGGAAAAAAGAACTATAACCTTTAGAGATAAACCCATCAGGCTGACATCAGACTTCCCCACACAAACTCTACAAGTCAGGAGTGAGTGGAATCAAATATTCAAAATATTAAATAACAGAAACTTCCAGTCAAAAATAAATTATCCAGCAAAATTATCCTTCAGGTATGAAGGAGGAATAAAGACCTTCTCAGACACACAGAAGCTGAGGAAATTTGCCAGCATGAAACAGGCACTTCAAGAAATATTGAAGGAGGCTCTTTGACCTGAAACAAAACATCAGAATAAATGGAATGGAGTTGGGACAACAAAAAGGAAACAAAAATTAAAAACTAAAATAAATTTAAAACTGGAAATAATGGTTATAGGAAATCCTCATATATCAATCATCACTCTAAATGTTCATGGACTGAACTCACAAATAAAAAGACTGAGTAGCAGACTGGATTAAAAAACAAAACCCATCCATATGCCGTCTCTAAGAGACACACCTCAGTCATAAGGACAAACACAGACTCAGAGTGAAAGGATAGAAAACAATACTCCAAGAAAATGGTAACCAGAAAAAAGCAGGAGTTGCCATACTGATATCTGATGAAACAAACTTCAGGTTAAAAAGATAACAAGAGACAAAGATGGATATTACTCAGTGATAAAAGGCACAATACAACAATAAGAAGACTTGACACTAATTATGCTCCCAATCAGGAAGCACCAAAATATATAAAGCAACTACTAATGGATCTGAAAGGAGAAATTGATAAAATCACAATCATTGTAGGAGACCAAAACACTCTCTTAAAAGCCATGGGCAGATCATCCAAACAGAAATTAAATAAATAAATATCAGCTCTAAATGACGCATTACAGCAACTGGACATAACTGACATTTACAGGACACTTCTTCCAGCAAAAAAAGACTATATGCTTTCTTTTCTAGTGCATATAGAGCATTCAGGGACAAAAAAGTAACCTTAGCAAATTCGAGAAGCTTGAAATAATACCAAGTGTATTCTCAGATCACAAAGCTCTGAAATTAGAGATCAACTGTAAAAGGAAAGCAGAAAAAGCACATACACATGGGGATTAAACAATATCTTATTAAAAAATGAATGAACCAAAGAACAAATCAAAGAAGAGATAAAAAAAAATACATAGAACCTAATGACGACGAAAATACAACATATCAAAATTATTGGGACACAGTAAAAGCAGTAATAAGAGGAAAATTTGTATCATTACAGGCCTATCTTAAGAAATAAGAAAAATCACAAGTAAACATTCTAACATTCCATTTTAAAGAACTAGAAAAAGAAAAACAGAAAACACCCAAAGTCAGCAGAAGGAAAGAAATAATAAAAATTAAAGCAGAGCTAAATGAAATAAAGAACAGAAAGACAATGGAAAAAAATTAATGCTACAAAGAGTTGTTTTTTTGAGAAAGTAAACAAAATTGACAAACTTCTGGCTAAACTAACCAAAGGGCAAAAGAAAAGGACACAAATATCCAAAATTAGAAATGAAAGGGGAGGCATTACCACTGATGTTACAGAAATACAAAGGATTATAAGAAAATATTATGAAGGGTTTATGCTATTACATTTAACAACCTAGAAGAAATGGACAAGTTCCTAGAAACCAATAGCCTACCTAGACTGAACCAAGAAGAAGTGCATAATCTAAATAAACCAATCAGTAGTAAAGAAATTGAAATGACTATCCACAATCTCCTTAGAGGCAAAAGCCCAGACCAGATGGTCTCTCCAATGAGCTCTACCAAGCATTCAAAGAAGAATTAACACCTATCCTCCTCAGACTCTTCCAAAAAACTGAAGATAAGGCCATATGTCCTAATTCATTCTTTGAGGCCAACATTACTCTAATACCGAAGCCTGGTAAAGACAACACACACACACACACACACACACACACACACACACAGAACTATAGATCAATACTCTGAGGAACACAGATGCAAAAATTCTGAACAACATATTAGCAAATAGAATACAACAATGCATCAGAAAGATCATGCATCATGATCAAGTGAGATTCATCCCAGAAGCACAAGGATGTTTCAGCATATAAATATCAATCAATATGACAATACCACATAAACAAAAAAAAGATAAAGACCATATGATCATATCAATTGATGCAGAAAAAGCATTCGGCAAGATACAAGATCGATTTAGGATCAAAACACTGAATAAAATGAGTATGGAATGAAAGTATCTAAACATAATAAAGGCTATATATTAGAAACTCTCAGCTAATATCATGCTGAATGGGGAAAAGCTTAAGCCCAGTCACCACTGCTATTCAACATAGTACTGGAAATTCTAGCCAGAGCAATTAGGCAAGAGAAAAGAATGAAAAGCATCCAAATTGAGAGAGAAGAGATTAAATTGTCACTATTTGTAGATTACATGATCCTTTATATAGAAAATCCTGAAGACTCCACCAGTAAACTATTAGAAACAATAAATGAAAACAGTAAACTCACAGGATACAAAATCAACATACAAAAATCAACAGCATTCATATATACAAACAACAAATCTTCACAAAAAGAAATGAGAGAGTCAATACCTTTCATTATCACAACAAAAAGAATGAAATACCTGAAAATTAACTTAACAAAGAACATGACAGACTTATACATGGAAAACTATAAGACACTTTTGAAAGAAATTGAATAGGATACAAAGAAATGGATAGATACTCCATTTTCATGGATAGAAAGACTTATTATTGTTAAAATGGTCATATTACCCAAAGCAACATACAGATTTAATGCGATTCCCATCAAAATTCCACAATTATACTTACATGAAATTTAAAAAATTATCAGTTTGTAAGGAACCACAAAAGATCTCTAATTGCCAAAGCAATACTACATAAAAAGAATAAGCCTGGTGGTATCAAATTTCCTGATTTCAATTTATACTACAAAGCATCAATAATCAAAACAGGTTGGTATTGGCAGAAAAACAAACACGCAGACGAATGGAACAGAATTATAAACCCATAAATAAATTCATAAATTTATGAACAAATAATTTTTAATAAAGGAGCAAATAATATGCAATGAGGGAAAGAAAGCCTCTTCAGTAGATGGTGCTGGGAAAACTGAAAAAACCCATACAGAAGAACAAGTCTGAGCTATGAACTCTCATCATATACTAAAATTAAATCAAAATGGATTTAAGACCTCCATGTAAGACCCAAAACAATAAATTGTATAGAAAAACACTGTGGTACTGAACTTATAGACCTAGAGCGCAAGGAAGATTTCCTGAACCTGACCTCAAAGGCAAGGGAAGTAAATGCAAAAATAAATGAATGGGACTATATCAAACTAAAAAGTTTCTGCACAGCAGAAGAAACCATGAACAAAGCAAAAGGACAGCCAACCAAATGGGAGAAAATGTTTGCAAACAATGCATCTAATAAAGGTCTAATATCTAAACTATATAAAAACTAATATGACAACAAAAACAAGAAACAAACAAACAACTCAATTAAAAAGTGGGCAGAGGACCTAAACAAATACTTCTCCCACAAAAAAATATAAATGGCCAACAAACAGATGAAAAAATGCTCAACCTCATTAGCTATCAGGGAAATGCAAATCAAAACCACTATGAGAGACCACCTCACACCTGGTAGAATGGCTATTATCAACAAGACAAGGAATAACAAGTGCTGGAGAGGAGGTGGAGAAAATGGAACTCTTGCACACTGCTGGTGGGAATGCAAATTGGTAAAACAGCTGTAGAAGATGGTGTGGCGCTTCCTTAGAAAATTGGGAATGAAGTTACCACATAACCCAGCAATCCTCCTTCTGGGTATCTACCCAAAAAACTTGAAAACCATAGTCTGCAAAGACTTATGTACCCCAATGTCCATCACAGTGCTTTTCACAGTAGCCAAGACGTGTAAACAACCAGAGTACCCTTCAATAGATGACTGCATAAAGAAGCTGTGGTACATGTACACAACAGAGTATTACTTACCAAGAATGAGGAGAAAAGAGAACCCATATGCATGTTGGTGAGAATGCAAATTGATGCAGCCACTGTGAAAAACATTACGGAGATTCCTCAAAAAATTAAAAACAGGACTATCTGGGACCCAGCAATTCCATTCTGGTTATTTATTCAAAGAAATCCAAAACACTAATTCGGAATTATATATTCACCCCTGTGTTACTGCAGCATTATTTACAATAGCCTAGATGTGGAAGCAGCCTGCACGTCCATCAGTAGACAATCGGGTAAAGAAGATGTTATATATAAATATCATGAATATTACTGAACCATAAAAATGAATGAAATCTTACCATTTGCAACTACATGGATAGACCTAGACAGTATTATGTTAAGTGAATAAGTCAGACTGAGAAAGAAGTATACCATATGATCTCACTTATATGTGGAATCTAAACAACAAAATAAATGAACAAACAAAACAGAAACAGACTCCCAGATACAAAGAAGGGACAGGTGTTAGGGAGCTAGATGAAAAAGGTGAAGGGATTAAGAAACACAAATTGGTAGCTACAAAAATAGTTATGGAGATGTAAAAGTATAGCATAGAGAATATAGTCCATAATGTTGCAGCAATTATGTATAGTTCCAGGTGGGTACTAGAGTAATTGAGGGGATTGCTGCATAAATTATATAAATGTGTAACCATTATGTTGTAGAACTGAAACTAATATATAATAATATTGAATGTCAACTGTAACTGAAAAATAATTTTAAAAAAACAAACAGAAGTATTTATAGATATAGGGAACAGATTGGTGGCTGTAGGAAGTGAGGAGGGGTTGTCCAAGATGAGTGATAGGAATCAAGAAGTACAAACTTTCATTTATAGAATGAGTAAGTCCTGGAAATATAATTTACAGCATTATGAATATAGTTAATAATATTAAATTTTATATTTCAATGTTGCTAAGAGAGTAGATTTTAAAAGTTCTCATCACAAGGATATAAATCATATGTGGTGATGGATATTAACTAGACTTATAAATATGCAAATATCAAATCATCATGTTGTACACCTGAAACTAATATAATGCTATATGTCAACTATATCTCAATTAAGAAAACCATAGAAAAATTATTCTGTGCTTTCTACTCTTCGATACTTTATGAGAACAACTGGAAAATCCCCAGCTGTGATTAAACCTATTAATAAAAGAAGTGCATGGATATCAATGTGCTTATGAATTTCCTAGAAATATTGTAAAATTGAGCTTTCTGATTCAGCAGGCCTCATGCAGCTAGCTGGTCTGCAAAGCATCTTTTGGATACCAGGGCTTTCAACTTTAAATTCAAGAACAGAGACTAATTTTTCTGTATTTAGTGGAGTTACAGCAAATTCTGAGTAGACTATTACTTACAACAAACTCTTGTGAACATCATTTCATTTAATTCTTACAACAAATCTTGGAGTAGTATATATTACCATTTTCTTTTTGCATTTGAGGAAACTAATTAAATCCTTAAGATGTTAAGTGTTTTCACCAAGAATAATTGCCAGTATAGAATAAAGCCAGAATTTGAATTCAAGAATTCTGACTCTAAATCACTAGTATTTTTCATTATATCATCATTTCTTAAAATTTTTAACTGATGTTACTCTATACTAATGAAGAAAAACCAAAATATGTTAAAAAATTTTTTCTTCTAAGCAGAATTTTAAATAGATATGCAAGGGGAAAAAAGGAATCACTCATATTTTGCCATCATCTGCCTAGAAGGAAAAGGGGTACTATACCTCAGAGCACTAGAAAGTTTTAGGTGAGACCAAAAACTCATGATATCCCATATACATTTTGATGCATGGACAGCTGTAGCCAATGGAACACAGCAATTTTCTGTTCATTATTTCAATCTATGTGTTCCTGATGGGGTTCATACTTTATGACTTAAGCATTTTATGGTCAAATGGAAACACATTAGACATCACTGCCCCTCACCATCTTCAGGTCCTCATAGAAGAGGTAGAGAATGTTGTGTTGGTCTTTGGCTTCCCACCATCCTTTCACGTGGTCATACCAAGAACCCCAGCATACTGCAAGGTGAGAAAAACAGGGCAATGAGTCACAGAAGTCTAATCAACAAATATTGTACTGCAAAAATAACTAAGTGCCACAATGATGATTCCTTCACGTTAAAGATGGTAGAACCCCTACACTTTTAAGGAAATTATTCTTTCCTTTTAGAGTGTTTGAGGGTTTTGAGAAATGAAGGAATTAAAGCTGAATTCTCTTACCTTTCCCAGTCAGAAAACTCTCAAAATACTCTTCCCAGGTTCCTGGAGCAGGAAGTGCTTTATTCATCCTTTGGAAGTGGTAATAAGATACCATATTGTCCTTTGGATTTCTTGCTACATAGATGATCTGGGAATGGTAGGAGAAGGGAAAGAAGTATGAAGAAGATTAGACCTCTATATAGTTAGTGCTCAGACAAATTATGTTAGCGTGGGTACATTTTGTATAGATGAATTTTCCTAAGTCTTCATTGTTGTGATCTTGGCATTTGTGGGAGGATCAGATTGCATATGGATTATGGTGAATAGATGGACTCTTTTTTTTTCTTTAACAATAAGAAAAGTGTTTTAAGAGGAAATTGATTCAAGACCACTCTAAGGTCATTCTAAGTTGTATGATTCTGAATTCCTTTTGCTCTTTACCTTACAGTTTTTCTCTAGGAAGGATGGTGGCAGCAAGTGGATAGGAAGATGTGTTTTCAGGGTCCGTGGTGATGGCATTGCATTTGCTTGTTCCAAACCTATAAAATTGATTTTGATCACTTTCTACTATTTTTCTCTACTTGCTTCAAAATATTGCTATTTCTATTTTTCTACCTTAGTAACAACTGAACAATTCAAGACTGCTTTAATATCACTGTCACTGTAGATCTTATCTGAGATAATATGTCTAACCTATGAATTAATCTTTTTAGCTAGAACAATTTTTAACCATAACAAACAACAAACCAAATAAATAAGAACCTAACAGATTTAAGCCTTTCCATCCTAAGTTACTTCGCTCATCTTTGCAGAGAAAAATTTCTAATAGGAGAAAGAAAACTTAACTTACTTTGCTATAAACACTAAGTAACTCCATTAAACAACATTTGCAGTTCAGCGATGGCCAGACATGGTTTAAAAAAGACAAAATCACAAAATCCATCAATAATTGTTTGAATGTCTACAATTTTGAGAGGACTATTGGATGGTGAAAATTCTAAGTATATATTTAGTACCATAGTCAGTGTGGCCATACTCACCAGATCCTATTAATGGGATTATCCACTCGATGAAAGGAAATCGCAGGTGAGTAGGTGCTCGTTGACTTTTATCAATATCACCATCATTTTGTATCAAGTCCACTATCTCCTGAGTCCATGTTGTTCCTTATTCCACATGGAAGATGAAAATTCACAGACATTTAATATAATATAGTCCTTAAAATATGATGAAATACTTGTTAGAAGACCTATGTAAATTTTTTTTAATTTTTATGTTTATTTGAGCCAAAATGACACATATGCTAAAAGCAAGATCTCCAGTGCTTCTCATCTGTGCAAATTTTAAAGCTAGGTTTATAATTGAATTCAGAAAATATCATTCTTTATATTAATTTTTATAAAAAGACTACAATTTGAAGTAGATATATTGATAAATATATACTTTATTTTGCATGTATGTGTCACAACCATTAATTTGGATTGTTATCCTATTGATGTAGCTGCATTGCTTTTTACAAAGAGTAGTTCTCAGACCTAGAGCTAAGTAACTTTATAGGTTTTCAGAGGGTTACTAAGGTGAAATCAGCACTGCAACCACAACTCTGTGAATCCTTCCCCAAATCAGACTGCGGACCCACTTTCTAACTTATACATACAAAGCAGCTTTTTACAATATCTGCAATGAGGGCCTGCATTGGAGTCAAATTAATCATTAAGTCTAGCCCTTTTGTTCTTTCTGTTTGATTTACTGTCTTCTGGGGAAGTAAAAATATTATGTACATCATAGGAATAATTAAATTCTTAAAATTTATAGGTCATTTTAATGTTTTGTATGGTTTCATTTTCCACAAATGATTTGTCTTCGTCATACCACTCTGCCCAGTAAACAGTTTTCCACTCGAACCCAGATAAATTTTTTATTCCATTATTAATGCATCTTTTCTACTTACCTTCCTAACTCTCTTCTGCACCTTCCCCCCTCTCCTTTCACCTACCTGCCTTAGGATAGGTAGAAATAAGCAGATCATCAGCCTTGGCTTGGAAGTTCCAGATCTGATCCCAGATGTCACAGGTGGGTGTGGGTTGAAGAATTCCCTTCACATAGTCAACAGCTAGGCGCTCTGTTCCATCAAATTTCAAATCCTCCATTTTGTTTAAGGCCATTGATCTCAGAAATCAGAGTACTATTTCAGATATATCATTACCTTTCAGTCAGCACAAAACTGTATTCTTGATATAATACAGACAATGCAAAACTCAGAGCACAAGCCCTTTCTATAATAGCTTGTGATTGCTGTAAATCAAAGGAAAGCTAGCTTAGGCCTGCCAGCCCAAGATCCAGGAAGCTCAGAATTATTGTTTAGGACTTTGTACACAGGCATTTTCCTAATGAGCTCCAGCCCTCCTGTGACATAATACCCAAGGCACTCACAAATCCTGGCAGCTGTCATGCTCATGCTCAGTCCTGCTCTTCTGAAACAGTTTAACGAGAGTCAGTGCTAAGTTGTTTCTTTGTCTTATTTTTGTGTTGACAAACTAATTCACAGATACTTCATTAATAGTTTATTTGAGAATTTAAAGCCAAATAAAAAGTTGGAGGGAATTTGTCCATGGAATTGTAGATTGCAACATAGAATAACTGCCCTGAAAGGCTGAAAGGAAATATCTGTGAGATGTTAACAATGAGGTTCTAGATTAGAATCTCCCAGCACAAATATCTGAAAGGGTCAATGTTGTTATTTTTAAGAGTAGAATAAACAGTGTCAGTTGGACAAGGTTTCCTTCCTTTTGTAGCCTGTTTAATATCAGCCCCAATATAAGTTTCTTCACAGCTATTAAAGCATATATGTTTCAAAAGCAAATTGGATGCAAAAATTCTGGAGTTACAGAAGATGATGGTTGTGTTAGGACACATATCCATTTGTTTCTTCCTTCTTGGACTTCACTTCCCAGGCTCATGCTAGCAGCCCTGTCAGCCTTGTTTTCTTAAAAGCCTTGGGGTTTATTTATCCTGCTAGCTGTTTTCCTTGGAACCATTCCCTACTACCCTGAGGTTTTGTTTTGTTTTGTTGTTGTTGTTGTTTTCTCCTGATTAAACCATAGCCTCTTCTTTGCTGAAACAATGTCAGATTCTTTTCATTTTTAAGTGCTAAGTATTACCAGGTCATCTACCCAGTTATTTTGTCTCTTCTTGTGATATAATAAAGAATATATATCTAGTCTTTGTCTCTAATTCCTGGCATAGAATTCCAAAAAACCCTTGGAAGTTTCTGAGTGATTGGAGTGTCTTTGGTTATTCATAATGAGTCTCTTTCAACTATATCTAATGAAGTGACTCCTGGTTGGCCTTTAGATAGTTTTAGAAGTGGGGGTGGGGGTAGGAGGCTGACTACTGGAGAAGGATCAAGCACTTGATTAGAGGGTTGCAACTTTCAGTCCCACCCCTAAACCTTGGTGGGAGTGGGGAAGAGGGACTAGAGACTGAGTTCAACCACGTGGTCAATGACATGATAAGACCTCAGTAAAACTCTGGACACTGAACCTCAGTGGAGCTTCCTGGTAGTAAACACAGTGATGTTCTTGGAGGATGACATACCCAGATTCCTTGAGGAAAGGACATAGAAGCTCTGTGCTCCCTCTCCTCCAAGATTTTGACCTATGCACCTCTTCTCTTTGAATGTTACTGGTTTTTATCTTTTATAATAAAGATATAATTGTAAGTGTAGTGCTTTCAGTGAGTTCTGTGATTCTTTCTAATTAATTATTAAACCCAAGGGAGTCATAGGAACCTCTACATTGTGAAAGACTTTGCCCATGCCCCTTAGTGTGTGCACTAACTCTGGGTAATGAGTATCAGAATTGAATGGAAATGTGGGAAACCCAGTTGGTGTCAGATATTGCTGTTGGAACACCTCTTTTGTCCTCAGCAGCCCTCAATGGCTTTCTCAGAATCTATTCTGTTCCTGGCAGTCAGGAATTTCACTTCTTGCTTAAATCTGTTTCTATTCAAAACTTTATATTGTTTATAGGATCCCATGAGTGTTTTCATGTAGAAGCCTCTACCAGTACCCTAAGTGAGCCAAACTCACCGCTTCTCCCGGGGCTACGACTACAGAAGTCTTTGTGTACTATTCTGGCAAGCACCAGGCTCCCTCCTGCATGTTGACACCGCCTTTTTTTTTTTCTGGTACTTTGTTTGGCTACTGCATGTCTGGTTCTTTCACATCCTTCAAATCTTCTTTAACATCCCCTTCTGGAGGGGGCTTTCTTTAACTTCAGTGTCATCTGAATTAGGTTCCGGTTTTCTTGCTTGTGTTGAGAAATCTGCTGATAGCTTAATGGGGGTAACTTTGTAAGTTATTGTCTTTTTTTTCCTCTTGGATATCTTAGAAATTCTTTATTATTTAATTTTGACAATTTTAATATAATATGTCTTTGAGAAGGTCGTTTTGTATTGAGATAATTAGGTGTTCTAATAGGTTCATCTATTTGTATATCTAGATCCACTCCCCCCTCCACCCCAGGTATGGGGAGTTGTCAGCTATTATTTTTTAAGTAAGCTCACTGCTCCCTTTTCTCTCTCTTCTCTTTCTGGAATACCCAGTATTCTTATGTTAGTTCTCATAGGGTTTCTTCTTCTTTTTTTTTTTTTTGTTTTGTATTTTTTTTTGGCCTTAGTTATCGCCACTCTTCACCTGAACCATTTCCATATTTCCATTTTTGAGTGCACTAATTCTCTCTTTAATTTGTTCTGTTCTATTCTCAATGTTTTTTAATGCATTTTCATTTAATTTATTGAGTTCTTCAGTTCCACAATTTTTGTTTGGTTCTTTTCTAAAGTTTCAGTTTCTTTGATAAAGTACTCTTGTTCATTAATTTCATTCCTGGGATCATTGAATGTTCTGAATTTTCTTTTAGCGCATTGAGTTTTTTAAAGACAGCTACTTTAAATTCCCTATCAGTTAGATAGCAATATTCCAGGACTTTAGTTTCTGGAGCATTGTCATTTTCTTTTTCTGATACTGTGTTGCTGTAACTTTTCATGGAGCTTGGTTAATTCTTTTTCTGCCAGCCCATTTGAAGTGTTCACTACAACTGAGTTGCTTCCAGTTGTATTTGAGAGCTAGTGCTTTTCACTCTTTACTGCTTTTGCCAGTAGTATAGCTGGCGAAATTATTTTCACTGTTTGTGCCTCTGAGGTTACTGAAGGCTTGCTGCTGTCAGTGTCATCATGTTACAAGCCTCACTACTGTTACTTTAGCCTCTGGTTTCACATGCTACAGTGGTTCCTAGAGCCTCTTGTCTTCGATGCATCACTGTTTCTGAAGCCACAGATTGCAGGAGCCACTGACATTGTCATGTACACCAGGGGCTTTTGTGTAGGTCCTACTGATGGGAGGGCTGAGTTGTCAATCGCCACTGCTACTGGGTATGGAGTGGGCCTAGGTATTGGGTACTGCCTTGGTTCCTGGAGCCTCCAATCTTCAGTACCACTGTGGTTTCTAGAGCCTCTGTCTCAGGTACCACTTCATTCCTGTAGCCGATGGTGTTCAGGAACCAGTGTGGTTGGTTCCTGGACCCTTGGTCACCAGTGACACCTTGGTTCCTGGAGCTTCCAGTAAAAGCTCTGCCAAACTGCCTTTCTGCTTCTTCCACCTTCAGGAAGTCCAGTTTACCCACCTTCAGATGTAAAAATGTATGTATCTCTCAGGTGTCTTGGTGTGGTGTACAGAGGATCCTTATTGGGCTATGAATGTCCTACTGGTTGTAACTTAAAGAGGGGAAACAAAAGGAATGCTGCCATGATGCTGACATCACTCCCTCAAAATTTAGTTTTACTTGTTTACCTGTTAACATTTTTTCTTTCGTCTCCTTCACTACAATCTAAGGGCTGTGAAATGTAACTGGAGCTCTGTCTTATTTTTACACTGTTCTCCAGCTCTATGCCTGCTGCTTGCCATTCTGTTATGTCTTGAGAGAAAGAATGAGTGAAACTAAGTAGAAAATTGAGGAAATGAGTTATTTGAGCTGTTGCCATCCAGCTGCCAAACTGTCTGTCACCTCACACATTCCCCATGACATCCTAAGGCAGGAGCTAAGCATGAAAGCCACCAGGGCATAGACTATCTAGGAGACAGAACTGACCCTCTCTCCCAGGGGTAGTATTCCTCTCTCACTTGCACGCATTACATCATCCTGTATGGCCCCAGAGGAACGACTGCTTAGTCAATGACAGGTAAGATTCCTCAAGGAAAGAACCTAAGACAGGCATAGTTACATAGGGACCACCAGGAGAGAGATTGGGCTCAACAGAGGTGGGGCATAGACTCTTACCCCTTCTGATGTTAATCTCCTGCCCCCAGGCTGTCTTTCCTCCCATGTACAGCTCAGGTTGAGACCTAACAGAACAATATTCGTTATGCTTCCTTAGAGATAACTTGGATACTGAGTCAACCCCTTGGGGTGGTTTCGGTACACTGAGTCCTTGGGGCTATGTATTCTCATAGAAATACATGTTGAAACACAACAGGGACTTTCAGGAAAAGCAGTTTGCTAGGCAACGTAACTCACAGACCATGAAAAAACCAGTTTCACTTCCATGAATGTCCATCAATAAAAGCTATGTGTTGGCCTGATTTGGGACTCTCAGTCCTTGAGGCTGGAGTCCCTTGGCCCCACTTGTACTGTATACTTGGGTACTGACTTTTTTCACCTTGCATCATGCTTCCGATTTTCCCACAGCTCATTTAGCTGGACACAACATCTGGTGCACAACATGAGGCTCAAGAAGGAAGGTCAATTCTGAATCAAAATTAAGAGGTTTCACAGCACAATGCCCAGGAGGGTGTTGCACGACAACTACTGAAGGTAGGAAAATGGCCGGGAATTTCACCAAGTACTAGGGAATTCTAATAGCCAATACAGGCCTTATATCTTGCTTAAACAACTTCTTAAAGCCAGAGGAGCTTGGGTGTCAGATCAAAGATTAGATGAGCTTCTCAAAGCAATTGAAACTTATTGTTCTTTGTTCCCAAGTTTGAGGACATTAGATTTAAAAACGTGGGGAAAAGTTATTACAGAACTCCACAGTTTGTATCATAAAGAAGTTTCTTTCCCAGTAACTATCTGGACTACATGGCAATTAGTTTGATCAGTTTTAGCACCTTTACAAACTAATGAGGAAGATAAAGAAGAGGAAGAAATACAGGAATCTGAAGAAAAGGAGGAAGGTTCTTTAGAAGTCCCTACTGCAATCTCTATCCTTCTTTGGAGGACTGTCATCCGTCCTCAGGTCCTTTACTTGATTTGCCACCACTGCTGACTTTCACAAAATGTGAATGGGACCCGCCAATGCAGAAAAAAAAAGAAAATCCTTTTCTTTCTGCCACATGTGCACCTCCCCCTCCTTTAGGAGGCACTCATTCGTGGTCTAAGGCCTAGGATTTGACATTTTTACCATCATGACCCACCTAGCTCAACTGGTAGAGCATGGGACTATTAATCCCAGGGTCATGGGTTTGAGCCCTTCTCCCAGAAAAAATTGGAGACATCAACAGAACTAGTACAAAGTCAATTAAAACAAGATCATATAGAATCTTCTACTAGCCCTTGGAATTCTCCTGTTTTTATAATTAAGAAAAAAATCAGGAAAATGGTGAATGCTCACTTGTTTATGAACTGTTAATACTGTAATTGAGCCCATGGGTGCTTTACAGCCTGGACTCCCAAAGCCTTCTATGATTCCAAAGAATTGGCCTTTAATAAGTTATTGATTACAGGCTGGTTTCTATACAAGTCCTTTACATCCTAATGGTTGTCCTTGATTTGCATTTTCCGTTCCTTCAATTAATAACAAGAAACCTATAAAAAGATATTAATGGAAAGTTCTCCCACAAGGAATGCTCAGTAGTCCTACAATTTGTCAACTTTTTGTAACTCGAGCAATACAACCTGTAAGAACTATTTTTCCAGATTGTTATATTATTCATTATATGGATGATATTCGCTGTGCTGCATCCTCTGTTGAACAGTTAGCAGCATGTTTTAAATTACTTATAAGAAATTGATTTGGCTGGATTCTGTATTGCTCCTAATAAAATTCAAACCACAACATTAGTCCAATATTTAGGAACAGTTGTGGACCATCAGTCTATTCTCAAAAGGTCAAGATAAGAAGATATCAAATTAATACTTTAAATGATTTACAAAAATTGCTAGGAGATATTAATTGGTTACATCCTACTTTAGGCATTCCCACTTATGCTCTCAGTAATTTATTTAGTCTTTTGTGGGGCCCTCCTCAATTGGACAGCTCACACACCCTAACTTCTCAAGCCAATAAGGAGTTAGAATTGGTAGAAAACAAAATTCAAGAAACTCAAATTCAGCTATAGATCCCTCTCTGCCTTTACAAATTTTAAGTTTTCCTACTCCACATTCACCCACAGTGGTAATTGTTTAACAAAATGACCTGGTAGAGTGGCTTTTCCTGCCTAACTACTTTGTTATGTCACTCCTGAGCTATGTAGTGTTAATCCCAGAACTCATATCAGGAGTTCATACCAAGGTGCTTCATTTAAAGGGACAGGAATCCAATCAAATCATGATTCCCTTTAAAAAACAACAAATTACACATTTAAATATTCATCCTGAATCTTGGCAGATTGCTATTAATGACTTTTTTGAAATAATTGATAATCATTATCCAAAAAACAAGTTATTCCAGTTTCTCCTGAAAACTGATCGGATTTTGCCTAAAAAATTAAGCAGGCCCCTTTTCCCCAGGGCATTACAGTTTGTACAGATGGATTAAATAATGCCAAAGTAGCCATTATCAGTGAAAAATGTCATCAACTTATTTAAACAAACTGTATTTTAGCACAAAAAGCTGAATTGGTAGCAGTTTTAAATGCCTCACAAAATTTTTCTGATCCTTTAAATATTGTTTCTGACTCTGCTTATGTTGTTCATACAGTACCAAATATTGAAACAGCACCTCTAATAATTCTAATAATTTATCTCTCCAAATTTTACTTACCCAATGCCTGTTTGAACCAGCTAGGGGCACCATTGGGAACCCTTGGTAAGTCCTTTCGCTTATAGGAGTCTCAGGGGCTACCTGAGACTGGGACAAATCTTACTGCAAGATTAATCTCTGGAAGCAGCTGGCGAGCAATTTTGCTCACTGGAGTGAAGTTGCACTAATGTTTTGTTATTCACAAATGCCTGTCTAATCAATTAGCATAAACTAACAAAAAAATTTAATGCTCAGTTATAACACGTTTAAGTCTCTGTATGTATGTTTTAGGTCCTGAAGAAAAATGGCTTTTCAATTTTTTTTTCTCTTTTCTTGAACTCCTGTGCTGTCTTCCAGTTAAAATTGTTTTATTAAAGGATTGAAGAACTGGAATGGGGTTCTTTGCATGCAAGTTTTTATGATATAATGCAGAAGAAATTCTTGAAAAAACAAAAAGGTGGAGAAATAAAGGACCCCCACCCACAGATGCAATTGGCAAGAGCTGTTTACTTAAATATTTTAAATTCACCTGGATCAGATACCAAAAGATCTGGAATTTCCTGAAGAGGAAAGTTGAAATTTAATTCTTTCTGAACATACTGCTTTAGGCTATGTTTATCCCCACATTTGTATTGAACCTGATCCTCTATGCTTAACGCTCACTTATCAGGTTTGGGTACTTCCAAAAGGAAAAGGAAATGATACTTATAATGATTTGTTTATGATTTCTGGAAAAGGATTTAAAACACAAGAGGTATATGCTCATAGTTTTCCTCCTTATCGTAGTTCTTGTGCTCAAAATATTAATCAGTTTGATGCACAGTCTTGCATTCATTGGGAGGAATGTTGGAGAACTATAGGTCAAATATTATTTAATAATTCTCATAGTACTACTATAGTTGATTGGGGCCCTTATGGTGCCATGATCCATGTATGCTCTCACTTAAAATATTCTGATCCTCAGTCCTTAAGACAGCAATTGCATGGACAAGAATTCCCTCAAAAAATTGCTTCATCCTTTAATATTTCTATCTTTTGGCTGGATAAAGGCCTATCACCTCCTCAATTGAAAATGGTTAAGCCCATCCAAGGCCCATTTCAAAAAACTTTTTGGAAAGTAGCCTTAAGTTTAGGACAAAATAAAATCTGGAAAGGAAATTATACAAAAAGTGGAAACAAAAAGTATACCTTTAGATTTAAAGAAACAAAAAGGTTTGATTTACAAGTTTGTCTTAAAATTCCTTTTGTTTTTCTATTAGGAAATTTTAAAATTGATCCGACCCTAAAAATGGTTGAATGCCTTCAATGTCATTTGTATACCTGTATTAATTCCTCAATTTATAATACCTCCAATGATTAAATTATGAGTTTAAGGAGGAGATAAGGCTTATCGCTACTTGTCCAAGCCCTTAGGGTGTGGTAAGTTTCTCCAACTCTTCATATTGTTTTACAACTCCTTCATAAGATTTTACATCAGAAAAAGAGATTTATTGGCCTTCTAATTGCAGCAATTATGGGAATTATAGCAATAGCTACTGTTGCTGCCATCTCTGGACTGTGCAGACAACTCAGTTTGTACAGGAATGGCATGAAAATGCAAGTAAGACTTGGAATCAACAAA
Organism: Lyroderma lyra; assembly: GCA_004026885.1. Taxonomy (NCBI): domain Eukaryota; kingdom Metazoa; phylum Chordata; class Mammalia; order Chiroptera; family Megadermatidae; genus Lyroderma; species Lyroderma lyra. The sequence goes on from PVJL010003749.1 coordinate 51,863, forward strand.
TTAAAGTTGAGCAAGAAATTAATGTTAAATTGGCTGATTTGGAGACAGCCGCAGTTTTCCTTGGAGATCAATTAGAAAAATTTCGTACTACGATTACTTTAAAATGTGAATGGAATCTTTCTAACTTTTGTGTGACTCCTTTCTCTTACAACCAAACTAGGACCCCATGGTTGGAGGTATAAGCTGACCTCTGGGGACATGCTCCCAACCTCACTGTAGATATTCTACAGCTATAGCAATGAGTGGACCAGATGTCTCATGCCACACTTTCTCTCCTGCCAGGAGACGGAGACACTTTCCATGGCACCAGAAGGGTTGTCTTATTTAAACCCCCTCACCGGGTGAAAACCCTAGGTGGAGGATTTATAGGTGCAATAGCACTTCTGCTAATCATTCTTCTATTTTTTTTTTTTTTAGTCCTCAGATGTGGACAACAAGCCCTCTGATGGGCCATAGATGAGGAAACTGACAAGTCTGTGTTTCTCCTACTACAAAAACAAAAAGTGGAAGATGTTGCCTTCCAGCTGCTGAACCGTCAGTTCCCTTATGCATTCCCCATGACATCCTAAGGCAGGAGCTGGGCATGGAGGCCATGGGGGCATAGAATATCTAGGAGACAAAACTGAGCTTCTCTCTTGGGGGTAATATTTCTCTCTCACTTGCACACCTGACATCACCCTATCTGGCACTGGAGGATGACTGCTTAGTCAATGATGGGTAAGATTCCTCAAGGAAGGAACAACTTAAGACAGGCTCATCACACAGGGGATCAGGAAAGAGCTTGGACTCAACAAAGGTGAGGCATAGATCCTCACCCCTTCTGATGTTAATCTCCTGCCCCCAGGCTGCCTTGCTTCCCACATACAGGTCAGGCTGGGATCTGATAGAATGATAAGGGTCATGCTTCCTTACAGATGACATGAACTGAGTCAACCCCTTGGGGTGGTTTTGGTATATTGACTCCTTGGGGCTATGTGTTCTCATAGAAATACAATACATGTTGGAACACAACAGGGACTTTCAGGAAAAGCAGGTTGCTAGGCAATGTAACTCACAAACCATGAAAAAAAACAGTTTCACTTCCTTGTATGTCCAGCAATAAAAACTGTGTTGGCCTGATTTGGGGCTATCAGTCCTTCAGGCTGGAGTCCCTTCGCCCTGCTTGTACTATATTCTTGGCTACTGTCTTTTTTCACCTTGTATCACCCTTCCCATTTTACCACAGCTCATGTCGTGCACTGTTATGATAGAGATTAAGCAAGCCCAGTGGCTATGATTTGCTAATCTGCAGACAGAAGTCAGAAGTCAGACTGCCTGCATTTAAATCCTGCACCAACTACTACTAGCTGTGGGCCATGAAGAAGTTACTGAACCTCTCTTCCCTTGCACTTCACACTTTCCTCATGTACAAATGAGGATCATAACAGCACGTACCTCACAGTGTTGTTGAGAATAAAATAGTGTATTTAGTGCTCAGCATATTGCTTGGTAATAGGAAAACGTTCAGTAAGCTTTAGCTATTAATAATCATCAGTGACTATAGTAAGCTATTTATTTGTGACCCACATCCTGGGTGTGATTAGAAAATTGAAATTCTTTAACTTTCCTTCTCCCTCAATCCCTCCCTGTTGGCTATAATGAGATGGATGGACACTTGGGACAAAGACTGACAGGTAGAATTCTTAACATTTGTATGCACTTTAAAAGACATAAAATTACCTATAATTTTTAGTAAAAATTTTTTTTATAATCTTTATACTTCTGTGTGCCAACAGAGTACAGTGGTTGAGAGTTTAGCAATATCTTAGCAGTTTTGTTTAGTACGTTGTGTACTAGAGACAGAGGGCTGGGAGATGGGGTGGATATGTTTCCCATTTCAAAAAAGGATATATTGGGATTGAAAATAGACCCAGGAAAAGTGCAGTGCTCCAAATGGTTTGAAAAATTATTGTGATTACACAAATTGTTTCTATTCTAATTTAATATTTTTATTCAATAACACTTTCTCCCAGGTTAGGAAAATTAAACATTATACTTAGTTATTATAAAAATAAATTGTTGCTCAGTCTATATTTCTCAAGCATTGCTTTGGAATTCTAAATATCTGGGTTTGAATTGAAACTACTCCTTAATCATTGTGTAATCTTTGTAGTTATTTAATCTCTCCTGAGTCCTTTTAACCTCTAATTCTTCTTTGGACCTCTTTTTAAAATTTTTTGTTGTTGTTGTTTTTTACTTTGTCACTGTTTTTTCTGGATGTGGGGAGAAAATTCCAACTCTGTGTGCACTCTTTGGATGTATGAGTTGCAACTAGTAGCTTGTTTAGACCTCAAATGTAATTGTTTGAAAAAATTATGACTAGGCTTTTAAATCTATTTTTCTTAGGGAAAGTCAATGCAGGTTACTCTCCTTAATCAGGTTCTTGCTTGTGTGTTTTTACAAAAGGAATAGGTCTAAAATACATTTAGTTCAGTAAACTGTTATAAAAGACAACTATTAAAGAGTGAGCTAAGCTTATATTGAATAAAATTGAATTGAAATTATCTTCATTTCTTGAATAAATATTTAGCTTTGATTCATTATAAGTGCCTTATTTGTTACCTAATTTTTAATCCAAATAAGGAGGAGGAAAAGCAGTAACAACATAATCAGTGAGACTGGAACCACATCTTGATTGTGCAAGGATTGGGAAACACCTATGGTTAATCCTTAATATGTTTCTATTCTACCTTCTTCTATTTAGATTGCCTTATACCCATTCTATTTCCTTTCCAGAATTTGAATAGGGGGAAAATAAAACTCAAATGATTTGTATTAATATTTACTACTTTAATCAACTTTAGAGATTGAAATCAATAATGAATTCTTGGTGAAGTGATATAACGATGTAGGAAACTTTTAATGTTGGCTAATTCCCTAAAACATAAACCCAAGTATTCTTTATATTCTTGGAATAATAAAAAGCTGTGTCAACATTCATAACACCTAGTTAAATTTGAATTCCAGATAAACAACAGAAAAATTTTTGGTATATACCTGTCCCATGCAATATTTGGGACATACTCATACTTTAAAAGTCTTTTATTTGAAATGCAAATGTAACTGGATGCTCTGTATTTTATCTGGAAACTCTAAGGGGGTGGGAAGTTCTTAGTTAAGTTTGACTTCAGAACAGAAAAACTCTGGAAGCCTAATGAGTGGGGTTACAAACATGATTGAACCAGAAAGCCCATTAGGATCTTACACTAGCTTAGTGACCTCCTGTTTCTTTTCTATAGACTCATAGGGGAAATGTGTATTGTGTGCAACTCCTATTTATTAGTATCTTTTCAGGTTTCTTCTCTGGGCCTGAAGATTTGCTCATCTTGTTTTGCAGAGATGGCACTACTACTGCATGTGAGGAAATGACACATAAAATTTTCAGTGTGACCAAAGCAGTGAATTGACACAAAAAGGCATAAGTCGAGTGTCTTAGATGAGACTTTTATGTATGCTCTGCCCTGACCTCTCTTTATTAGTTTCTAGAGATGTAGGGACAGGGAGATGTGGTGGGCACATGTGAACCTCATGATGCTGCTATTTCATGGGAAGCTTACATCATTATGATACAGAATATCCCAATAAAGCATATTTCACAATATCAATATTTCCAAATTAAAAGGGAGAGATAACTATTTGGACATAAAAAAGGAGTCATTGAGCTCTTAGCACCAGTAAAGAAAGACAAGAAAAACATGAATAGTAGCCACAGTGACATGTTGGGAACTAAGGCTAATGGCAATGTCTTTAAAGGAGAAGGGGCATCCTTTTTTATGAAGCAGTTTGGAGAACCCTTGAGAAGATTTACTTCTCTGGTCCAGGTGGCTGCTTAGATCTTGCCAGTGGCCCTAGGTGCTCAGGGAGTTTTCTTCTGTGAAGCAGCCATTCCCTTTTTTCCCTACAAATCAGTCTTTGGGAGTTGGGTGTACTCTTTCTATCTTCTCCATTTTACTCACCTGAACACAAGCACATATCTTTTTCTCTTTCAAGCTTTGATGCTTATTGCTACAAGTAAGAAGATTAACAAAAAAATAGCCAGTGCGGGATATATAGATTTGGGAATTTTACTGGTCTGTATTTCCTAATTTCCCTGTTGATTCTCTCCAAACCTTCATGTACTCCTTGGACCCGGATTTAACTCTTTTCAAAAACGGGAAGCTCAGAAGCAGTAGTGGTCAGCATTGACAATGGGAAGAAAATTAGCAGAGACTTTGACCAATGAGGAAGAGATCCCCAGAGATGAAAAGGGAGAGGGAACTTACATTTATTAAGTGCCTTTTAAGTCTAGAATCTCATGACTGCCACAGTGGAAAGACACAGTTTCTTCTCTCAGGGGATTTGCAGTCTGATGCAGAGATAGATATGTAATCAAGCAGTCAGAATATAGTAGAATATTTACTTTAATGGGGTTAGGGACAAAGTGTTCTAGAGCACTGGAGAAGGAGTGCTGAAGTCAGTCTGGACTTGTGAGAGGTCTGTTAGAATAGAGAAGACATTTAAATTTTGGCTTGTAAGATGAGCTGAAGTTGGCTGGGTGAATATAAAAGGGCAAAGTGTTCTAAGGAGAAGAGCCAGCATGTGCAAAAGCATGGAGAGAGGTAAGGTGTGTTCAGGAAGCAAGTGGTCAACATTTCTGGAGAGGTACAGAAAGAGGAGGGCAAGGGCCAAGTTTTGGAGGACCTGAGATGTTACAAAGGAGCTTAAGTTAGATACTCTGTAGGTAAGGGGCAGCCAGTTTTCAGCATGGCAGCAAATGTCGTATCTAATCTTTGTACTAATTCCCTGAGGTAGGAAGTTACATCCTGAATTTATATATTGGGAGGTATAAGCTCAGAGAGATGAAAAAAGGGCCTCAACTTCAGAGAGTAGATGTTAAAGTGAGGACTCAATTCTATTTGCGTCTGACTGCAGAGTTCAGGCACTTTCCATTTAACAGAACTCTACAATCTGGAGAGGAAGAATATGAGAAGTTATCTTCAAACATCTGTGTCCCATTAAAAGCATATCTACTAATCAAATGGTCTGTGTGTGGGGTTGGCTGTTTACTGATACCAAGATTAAAAGTCAAGTCATTCAGCCACCTGGTCATGCAGTCAACAGCCAAGGCTAGTCTAGCATGGAAACTTACATTTCAGACAATGAAATTAACTGTACATTTTAGAAAGCTTTCAAATGAAACTCCAAATTGACATGTTACCTCTCAACCATATCTGGAATGTTTGCTTAGAGTGAATGACTTATTTGAGGATGAAGTTGTGCAACTTGAATATCTATGGAGGTACTGTCTAGCAATAAAATAAAAGCCTTTGTAAAATATGGCCACAAAAAAGTCTTTAAAGATTGGGATAGTTAATTGAGAGTCACATTATATGACTATTACAAATAACTGTTTCATCCAAGTTGAAGTCACCAACAGTACCATTTTTGATCCTTGAAAAGGTATACAAATATTTTGTTATTGTTAAAACCAGGCCATATGAATTAGGAGTATGCCAAAACCACAGTCCTCTATGGAATTCATTCTTCCTTTGGATTCCTAAAGTTTGAAATTGTAGACTGTTGCTGGTACTAATTGGTTCAGGTCTCAAATCACATAAAACTTTATTGAATAAAAATAAAATATTGAATGTAAAGGCAAAACATATGGACAGTCTTTACACTTGTGGATTAGTCTAGGCAAGCTTTCTGTCTTCCTGCAAGGAAGGGAATACCAAAATATTGCTAATATCATGAAAATGTTAATCTCATGCTAGAAATATAGTGTTCCTAGTTTTTTTTTACCATAACTAACAACATAATCAATGACAATTGGTTCTATTTTTGTTTTTCCCCACCAGTTGAAGTGCTTACCATGACACGTTTTTATTAACAAGCATTAAATACAATTAATTGAAATGTTTTAATACTTACTCAAACACCAAAGCAAGGACCTTAATCTTTCCTTTCCATTCCTTGCCTCTCTCCTTTCCTTCTTGGTCTCTCTCTTCTCTCAACACTTCTTATTTCTCTGGATTGGATGAATTGAACATGTACTGAATTGACTACAATGGGATGTTTTTCTGTCTGAATGTCTCTTGTTGCTGGTCTCACAGCAACAAGATGAGGTAAAAATTAGCAGGATGTTTTTAGGGACTGTTCAATTCCCAGGCATATCTAACTATTTCCCCAGCTGCATCTTATTACTTGAGAAAATATGTAAGGAATTGAGAGAGCAATAAATAATGGCAAATCAAGTACTGATGTGGCAGAGACCTGGTAATAATACCTTATTATCAGTGTGTTTTCATAACCTGTATGTTCCCACATACTCACATGCAGATATGCCAGTATGAGTTTGTGAGGACAGAGCATGACATGTTAAAGGGAATTCTAAATGGAATGGGCACCCAAACTCGGAAGCAGTATTCATGGCAGATGTCCTTGCTGGGGGATCCAGGCGATGAAGACTCCTCCTCATCACTTTACATAGGATATGAATGAGACTGGTGGAAATATAACAATTCAGATAACCTGGAGAGCTTCTCATTGTCCATGTCTACTAATTTAATGATTTTCAGCCATTCATTTTCTCTAATAAGACCCTTTTCAATAGTGCCAGGAATGATGGGAGTAGCAGAGGTGGAATTATCCACACAGAGGGTAGAAAGTGTTGCAGTAATTGTTCACGGCACACTGTCATCACTGGTTCATGCAAGGTCTCTCTTGTTTTTATCATTATACCCCATTCCCATTCCCCTCCTACCACAGAAATCATTGCATTTAACATATATCTTTTCGTTTGATTGTGTTATTTAAAAAATGAATATTTTTGGTTTGAGTGTATGTATTTTTTAATTTATACCAAGCTTGTCCAACTTTCTGTGCAGGACAACTTTGCATGTGACCCAACACAAATTCGTAAACTTCCTTAAACCATTATGAAACTTATACAGAGACCCCCTTTTTTTTTAGCTTATCAGCTATCATTAGTGTTAATGTATTTTATGTATAGCCCAAGACAATTCTTCCAATGTGGCCCAGGGAAGGCAAAAGGTTGGATACCCCTGATTTATACAATTGGGTTATATATCTCATTTGGTTGCTTACATTTTTCCTCTATGCACAATACTTTAAAGATGTCTATATACTTCTATGTGTAAATATAGGGAACGTTCCAGCATGACTGCTCCAAAAGGACATCCAGCTCATGCAAACAAAGCTGGATGGGCTGATTATCTTGCAAACGAGACATCAACAACTTGTCTGCAGGTGCCCAGCTGGCCTGAGTAGGAGGAGGACATAGCCAGACAAGAGTGGCTGGGAAAAAGTTTCAAGCAAGAGGAGTAATAAAGATAAAACCTATATAAGAGAAATAAAGGAGGAGAGCAGGGGTACTGTGCTGCTGCAGCTGCAACTGCTGCTGCTCTCGGTTAACCTGAGTTTGTGTGTCTGTGTCTTTTGTGTCTCTTGTGTCTTTGTGTCTCATTCCTCGGGGGTCAGAAAGCAACAGTAAATCTGTTGCTTCTAATTAATTGCTTTCTGATATTCCTAGATGTACATCCACCACATTTTGCTTACTTGCTTTCCTAGCAGTGGACACCCAGATAAGCTTCAACTTGTAGCTAGAACAAATAAGGCTGCAATGAACATGAAAAAGTATATCCCAAGACATGGTCCATTGTGGAACTCTTCAGTATTTATTTGAGATATATGGCTACAAATGGAATTTCTGGGTCAAAGCATGTTTATTTACTTATTTTGACTAGATATTGCCAGATTGCTGTTTTGAATAGCTGCACATGTCTGCACTTCACCAGCAGTATATTAAATATTATCTAGCTTTCTAATTTCTGCTTGTTTAATAGAAATGCAGTGATAACTCATTGCTTTTATTTATATTCATTCTTATTTACTAATGATTTTGAGCATCCCTTCAAATACTTGTTAAACTTTTGTATTTTCTCTTATGAAAATTCTATTACTCTGGGTCTCCTTTGACCATTTTTTAATTTGGGTTTTATCTTTTTCTTACTGATTTGAGAGTTTGTTGTTTATTCTGAATGTTGGTCTTTTTTGGTTTTAGACATTGCAAATAAGTTTCATTATTCCATTCTCTTTCTATTAACTTTTTTCATGGTGCTCTTTGTTAAACAGATATTTAAAATTTTGATGTATCAAATTTATTAAATATTTCTGCCTTGGGGAGTTCTCTGGTGGTATAGTGACTTAAGGCTCTGGTGCTATCAGTGCTGAGGCCTGGGTTCGATTCCCATCTAGAGAGCTACCCACATACAAAAAAAAAAAGGCAACAAAAAAATATTTCTGCCTTACATTTTGTATTTTGAAGTTTTGTCTAAAATAATTCTCTTTTGATCTTAGATCTGAGAGATCTTTGTGAACTAAATGAACTTTTATCCTTCCAGTTTTTACCTCCCACTTTTAGTTTTTAATGTACCTAGAATCTACCTTTAAATTAGATGTTAGGTAGGAATTTAGTTTTACTTTTTTCATGTAAGAAGCCATTTTCCCTACTATCACCTATTAGTCATCAGTACTTTTTTTCTTGATTTGTAATGTCTCTTCTAAGTTCCCATATATCCATCCATCAACTTCTGAATGTCCTGTTTAGTTCCATCAAGTTGTTTCTCTGCTCTGATGACATTATCCAGTGCCATTGTTTTGGTTCTGCAGTTGTCTTTCTGTCTGGTAGTCCAGATTCCCCTTCTATAGCTTCTTTTTTTTTTTAAGATTGATTTAGCAGATGTCAACATTTTATTCCTTCCTGTAACTTTTAGATAAGACTTTTAAAGTTTGGAGTTGTGTTGAATTTATGATTAAATTTGGAACTGTGTTAGTAGAATTTTTTTTCCTACAATACTTAAAAAATACTATCTAGAATTTCTCTTTGGCTTTGTTCTTAAACATGTAGGTTTTTCTCCACATGAGGTTTTCCATCTCTATCCTGTTCATCACTCTGTTAGCTCTTTCAATCTAATGTCATTATTCCTAATTTTGGCAAATCTATCTCCACTACTTAATTGAGCAGTTCTTCCTCTCCACTTTTACCTCTCCCTTATTGTTTAGATGTTAGACCTTATTATTTATCTCTTTATCTCATTTTTCTTTTTCCTGTCACTTTATCATTTCCTGCTATCATTTGTCCAGGACAATTCCTCAATCTGATATTCTATTTCATTAGTCATTTATTCTTTAGATATAGCTATTCTGCTATTTATTCCATCTATTGTGTTCTTTACTTTTGCTATTCTATTTTTTTATACTTGGTTATCTGCTTATTCTGGCCTATGAGCTCTTATTCATAGGAAATTGTGTGTGTGTGTGTGTGTGTGTGTGTGTGTGTGTGTGTGTTTGATCTGTACTCTGTGGTAACTGGTACTGTGTTAAGAGACGCTTCAGGTAAGTCCTGGGCTATGTCAGCCTTAATGGGTTTAAGGGGAAAAAGAAGGATATGAGCCCCAGATTAGAGAACCTTTGTATAGTTGATCTCTCCTATTTACTGACTCTCTTACCAGGAAGTTTTATTAGTCACATTTTCAGTTTTTACACAATTTCTCAGAGTGCTTTAACTTCTTTATTACAAAAGGGGAAATACTTGTTTTCATTATTTCAAAAATAAATTGTGTTTATTGAAAAAATGTAGAAACATATAAACAAATGAATAAGAAAAGTTGAAAATCAGGGTTTATCATTTAAGTCCTTATCATGAAGCAGCCCCTGGAGAAAGTGGTCTCCTGATTATCCAACTGCTCTGGGGTTTGAGGAATGGAGACATGATGCTGGAATAAGACAACTCTATCTGTACATATTTCAGCAGCAGCTCACTCTAGCAGGATTTTGGGGCTGCTATGTTACTTGAAAGATACTGGCATGCATAGTCTGGGTTGCTGTCACTGATTTTCACCCGTTAGGGTCCAGCAATGGATCCTAGGCAAAGCACAAGAAAGGCAAAATCAGAACATTAGCAGCTTTATTCTGCCCATCCTCTCCTGTCATTGTTTCCTCCAGCCACCCTCCTGCCCCAGTATGTTACACATCCACAACCATCACCCAAATTTAAGTCAGCAGAAGGTCTCTTCCTAGGGTTTTTCAATCCTGGAATCTACATGCCCTTTCAGCTCAATTTTCTGCACAGCTAGTTTTGAGGGAGGTAGTTAGCAGTCTAGCAGGAATCAGAAAATTTGGAGGATAATTTCTAAGCTGATGACCTAAGGAATTCAAGAAAAAAACAGGACTATAACTGCTATTAGGCTTAATAAAAATAACTGATATTGGGCTGGTCTGTAAACACATTCTTAATAAATGGCTTTAGGTCTACCTTTTTCTACAAAGGGATTTAAAATGTGGGTTTGAATTTCAGATTAGACACTCTATCTCTGAGGTCTCAAGAAATTATTTAACTTTCTGAGCCTCAGTTTTCTCATCTGTAAAATGCAAATAATATTAACCTATCTTGTATGTTGGAGATTTGAACTTATTTATGCATTTGAACTTATCAGACATATTTAAAACACTTATCAGAGTGTCTGACACAGACTTACTACACAATAATTCCTTTTATATTTTATACAGAGCACATTCCTCTTCTTTCTTTAGTGTGGGGGTTTTCACCCTCAGTGTTGCTTTCTGTAGATACCCTGATTACAGAGTAGATTTGACTACTGTGAGCTTCATTGGATATTTGGCTTATACAAACCAACATCCATGTTTCAGTTTTTATCTCCATGACTTTTTAAGACTATTATATGATAAGCTCTTTAGTTAGCATTTCTGAAATATTCTTGAGTTTATCCTCAGGTTGAAGTGAACATTCAGTTGTTATTCATTTGTATCATCTGCCTGGCTTACGACCCTGGCTAGAAAAACGCAAATTCAACCAAGTACAGACAAATATCTGAGTCAAATTTTCTCTCCTTGAAGCATCCACTGCTGTCCTATCCCTAACTCTGGGGAAGGGTCTAGGTGAGTTTGTAAAGCCGAATTCTATATGAGGAAAAAAAGGCTACTGAGAATTTATTTCATATTATATTACTATTTTTTTGAAGTGTGACTAAAAGACATGTGGATTATTAATTGCATTGAAAACAAAATGTTTTTCAATGTTGCTATAGATGGTCAATGTGAGTGATAAGGTGGTCTTTATCACTACTCTGGACATCTAGCTTTACTACTAAGAGTCCTGTGCAGAAAGACAGAGAAGTACTAGCCAATTTTGGCATAGTATTCATTAATTTGCTCATTCTGAACCATTAAGTAGTGATTTTTTTCAACCTCCAATGGTACCTAAAACATATCAATGAATAATACTTTGACATAAAAATACATGTATGGAAATGTTTGAAGAATATATGCCTAAATATTAAAGATATCTTTGCAATGTAGGGAGATACACACAGACACACAGACACACACACACACACACACACACACACACACACACATATATATATATATAAAATTTAATATAGTCCTGGAATTTTCTAAAATAACTATGTATTATTTTATAATAAAAAGTTAACTTACAAGTTCAAACAGTTTATAGTTAGTTGAAGTAGAAAACTGTTTTGGAGCTTTGAAGTGTTGCAAAAAAGTTTAATTTTTTTAGTATCTTAGAAAGGGAGGAAAATTATTATTACACCTCTAAAACAAATGAGAAAACATGGGTCAAGAAACTTTCTGTAACTTTGACCTAGATAAATAAATGAAAGATTAGGAGAGCTTGGTATATTGATTCCTACCTCTGTGTTGATTGCCTTTATGTATAGAAGGCTTATGATGTGCCAGGCAACATTCTGAATTATTTACATGTAGTAACTCATTTGCTTTCCATAATATCTGCTTGAAGTGGGTACTACTGGTCTCCCTATTTTACAGATGGCACACAAAGGCATAAAGAGGTTGAGTAACTTGTCCAAAATAATATACCCTATAAGTGGCAGAGCTGGAATTTTAATAACAAGTTTGACTTCTAACATACAGGAACAATCTCAGTGTCCATTGAGAGATGGATAAAGAAGATATGATATATATATGTATATATGTGTATACACACACACACACACACACACATACATATATGAGGGCTGTCCAGAAAAAATCCAGCCAAAAATGCCTCTATATTTCATATTATATGGCTGAATACTTTCCAAATAACCTTCACATGTACATATACATATGTTACACAGCAATAAAAAAGAATGAAATCTTGCCATTTGTGATAACATGAATGGATCTTGAGGGTATGATGCAAAGTGAAATAAGTCATCAGAGAAAGACAAATACCATATGTGTAACTTATATTTGAAATCTAAAAACAAAACAAAATGAAACAAAGGAGCAAACAAAATAAAAACAGACTCACAGAAACAGAAACCAAAGAGATGGTTACTATAAGAGAGGGCGTGGGGGAAAGGTTGAAAAGGAGAAAAGGAATATAATCAATAACATTGTAATAAGTTGGAAGAATGATAAATGATTATTAGAATTAGTATGGTGATCACATTGTAAGGTATAACAATGTTAAATCACTACATTTTACACCTGAAACTAATACAATAATTGTATGGCAGATCTACTTAAAAACATTTTTGTAAGTTTGGCATCAGAACATGAAACTAAAAAATGAAAAAATATACATACAAGCTCTGACAATTAAGTTCCCGAACTCATCCTAGAAAAAGTGCTACATACTTCATTGCTGAATACCACTGCAATCACCTTCAAAGTACTGCCCTTGGGAAGTGATGCACTGACACCAGCACCTAGTCTACTCTTCAAAGGAACTTTGGAACTCTTTCTGGAATGATCATCACAGCTGCCCTCGTATGAACATTGATGTCCTGAATATCATCAAAATGTATTTCTTTCAATATTTTCTTTAACTTGAGGGAAAGAAAAATGTCACTGAGGATCAAATAAAGTGAGTAAGGAGGGTATTCTGACACAGTTATTTTTGTACTGGCTAAAAACTTTCTCACAAACAGTGCCATGTGGTCATTTTCATGTAACTTTTTCATACAGCATTTCAACACTTCCAAATAGTAAACTTGGTTAACTGTACAGTTTGTATAAATTCATAATGAACAATCTCTCTGATGTCAAAAAAGGTTAGCAATATCATTTTGACTTTTGATTTGGACTGATGGAAATTTCTTGGTCACGGAGAATTGGCTGACTTCCGTAGTACATTTTGACACTGCTTCAGCGTCCTGTTGGTACACTCATGTTTCATCAGCAGTGATAACATGCCCCCAAACATTACCTTGCCTCTCCAAAAGGTGTTGGCAACTTCAATTCTCTTTTGATTGTTTTTCATCAGTGAGCTCCTTCAGGACCATTTTTGCACGTATCTTTCTCATGCCAACCTTTTAAGTTAAGACTTTCCTAACTGTTTCTCTACGAATGTTTATTAGGTCTGCTATGCTTTTCACAATCAGCTGATGATTTTGACACATAATTCAATGAATTTTTGCAATGTTTTTATCAGTTCTGCTCATTACTGACTGCCCTGACCATTGTTCATTAATGATACATTCTCACCCCTCAGAAAAATGTTTAATCTATTTCTATAGTGCTGTTTACTTAATGGCATTATCCCCTTGAACTTGGACTAACATGTCCCTGATTTTACTTTCACTCTTGATAAGAAATTTAATGTTTGTTCATTGCTGTAATTGTTGCAGTGGTATGCAAAAATATGCAACAGTAATTAATGCTACTCAGCAAGACACCACAACATATCGACATGAACACAGCTGTGAGACACAGATATACCAAGGTTATGAAACCTTACCAAGTTGTTTGTCACTGCTGCCAATGTAAGTGCATGGTGGCAAGTTTGCAAACTTAATTGTCAGATTTGGGGTACAACAGTTCTAATGGTTATTCCAGATAAAGAGTTCTAAAATTGCTTTGAATGGTGGACTATGTGCTGATGTACTTTGAAGGTGACTATAGTGATATTCAGCACTGAGATATGAAGCATTTTTTCTAGAATGAGTTTGTGAAATTAATTGTCAGACCTGGTATATTAATAACGAATATTAGCCTGTAGTTTTCATTGCTTGAGATGTTTTTTTGTTTTGTTTTGTTTTGGATTTGCTATTAGAAATACTGCTAGCCTTGTAAAATCAATTGGGAAATCTTCACATTTCTTCTAATCTTTGTAAGAGTTTTAGAAGCACTGGTGTTCATTCTTCCTTAAACATGTGGCAGAATTCACTAGTAAAGCCATCTGAAATTTTTTAATTAGTGACTTTTTTTTACTTATTAAAGGCCATTTATATTTTCTACTTCTTTGTGAGTCAGTTTCAAGAGTATGTGTTCTTCTAGAAACTCAACATTTCATTTAGATATTCTAACTTGTTGGTATACAATTATTTATAGTATTCCCATATAATCCTTTTATTTCTGTAAGGTTAGCAGTAATGAAAGAAGAGAGACTAGTTTCATCTCTGGTTATAGTAATTTGAGTCTTTTTTTCCCCTTGGTCAGCCTAGCTAAAGATTTATTAATTTTGTTGATATTTTTAAAGAAACAACCTTTAGTTTCATTGATTCTATTGCTTTTCCATGTTCTGTTTCATTTATCTCCACTCTAATCTTACCGTTTTCTTTCTACTTCTTCACTAAAATTTACTTTGCTCTTATTTTCCCAGTTCTTTTTTTTTAATTAATTTTTATTATTAGACTTTTTGGGTTACATCTGTTAGCAAGAATTACACAGGTTTCAGGCATACAAGTCTACAGTGCATTGTCAACTTGTTGTATAATAAGTTCAGCACCTAATGTGACTTCTCTTTCCATCACCATATATTTAGCTTTCCCCCTCCCTTCTCTCCCACCTCTTCCCCTTTCTCCCCTCCCTAACACACTCATTCCCAAATAAACATTAAACGATTGATTGTGTCCATGGGTTATTTGTTTGTTTGTTCATTTCTTTTTTCTTTGTTGCTTACAGTTTTATATGCCGCATATGAGTGAAGTCACACAGTTGTTTTTTCTGTCTGGCTTATTTCACTAAGCACGATGATCTCCAGGTCCATCCATTTTGTTGCAAATGGCAATATTTCATCTTTTCTTATAGCTGAGTAATATTCCATTGTGTATATGTACCACAGCTTCTTTATCCAGTCATCTGTCGCAGGGCACTCTGGTTGTTTCCATGTTTTGGCCACTGTGAACAGCGCTGTGATGAACATTGGGGTACATAAGTCTTTGCAGACAAAGGTTGTCAAGTTTTTGGGTAGATCCCCAGAAGGTGGATTGCTGGGTCAAATGGTAACTCCATTCCCAACTTTATGAGAAATCTCCACATTGTCTTCCACAGTGGTTTACCAATTTGTGTTCCCACCAGAGTCCCTTTTTCTTCCCATCCTCTCCAGCACTTGTTATTCCTTGTCTTGTTGATAACAACCATTCTAACAGGTGTGAGGTGATATCTCATTGTGGTTTTGATTTGGATTTCCCTCATATCTAATGAGGATGAGCATTTTTTCACGTCTGCTGGCAATTTGTATTTCTTTGTAGAAGTGTCTGATTAGTTCTTCTGCCCACTTTTTAATTGGGTTGTTTGTTTTTTTGTTGTTAAGTCTTATTAGCTCTTTATATATTTTAGACATTAGACCCTTATCTGATGCGTTATTTGCAAATATTTTCTCCCATTCAGTTGGCGGTCCCTTTGCCTTGTTGATGGTTTCTTTGGCTGTGCAGAAGCTTTTCAGTTTGATATAATCCCATTCATTTATTTTTGTTTTATTTCCCTTGCCTTTGAGGTAAGGTTCACAATGACTTCCTTGAGTCCTAGGTCTGTAAGTTTAGTACCAATGTTTTCTTCTATACAGTTTATTGTTCTAGGTGTGATATGAAGGTCTTTGATCCATTTTGAGTTAATTTTTGTATATGGAGAGGGTTCACAGCTCAGGTTCATTCTTTTGCATATGTTTTTCCAGTTTTCCCAACACCACTTACTAAAGAGGATATCTTTTCCCCATTGCATGTTTTTTGCTTCTTTATCAAAAATTATTTGTCCATACATTTGTGGGTATATTTCTGGGTTTTCAGTTCTATTCCATTGGTCTCTATTTCGGTTCTTCTGCCAGTACTAAGCTGTTTTGACTATTGAAACTTTGTAATATAAATGGAAGTCAGGGAATATAATGCCACCAGCCTTATTCCTTTTTTGTAGTATTGCTTCAGCAATACAAGGTCTTTTATGGTTCCATATAAATCTAATAATTCTTTTATCTATTTCATGAAAGTATGATTGTGGGATTTGGATGGGTATTGCATTAAATCTGTAGATTGCTTTGGGCAGAATGGCCATTTTAACAGTGTTAAGTCTTCCTATCCATGAACAGGGGATATTTTTCCACCTCTTAAAGTCTTTTCCAATTTCTTTCAAAAGTGTCTTATAGTTTTCCATGTATAAGTCTGTCACATTCTTTGTTAAGTTAATTCCCAGGTATTTCATTGTTTTTGTTGTGACAGCAAAGGGAATTGACTCCCTCATTTCTTTTTCTGAGGATTCATTGTGTGTATATAGGAATGTTGTGGATTTCCATACATTGATTTTGTATCCTGCAACTTTACTTGTTAAATTCATTAATTGTTTCTAATAGTTTCCTGGTGGAATCTTTGGAATTTTGTATATAAAGGATCATGTCATCCGCAAATAGTGACAATTTGACCTCTTCTTTCCCAATTTGAATACTTTTAATTTCTTTCTCTTCCCTGATTGCTATGGCTAGAACTTCCAGTACTGTATTAAATAGCAGTTGTGGCAGGGGGCCACAACTGATTTTAGGGGAATAGGTTCCTGATTTTAGGGGAATAGGTTTCAACTTTTCCCCATTCAGTATGATGTTAGCCAAGTGTTTGTCATATATGGCCTTTATTATGTTGAGACACTTCCCTTCTATACTTATTTTATTTAGTGTTTTGATCATAAGTGGATGTTGTACCTTGTTGAAAGCTTTTTCTGCATCAATTGAAATGACCATATGGTCTTTATCTTTGATTTTATTTATGTGGTGTATCGCACTGATTGATTTTCATATGTTGAACCATCCTTGTGCTCCTGGGATGAATCCCACTTGATCATGATGTATGATCTTTTTGATGCATTGTTGTATTCTGTTTGCTAATATTTTGTTCAGGATTTTTGCATCTGTGTTCATCAGAGATATTGGTCTATAGTTTTGTTTTTTTGTGTTGTCTTTGCCAGGCTTTGGTATTAGGGTAATGTTGCCTGATAGAATGAGTTAGAAAGTATTGCTTCCTCTTCAATTTTTTGGAAGAGTCTGAGGAGGATAGGCATTAATTCTTCTTTGAATGCTTGGTAGAACTCATTGGTGAAACCATCTGGTCCAGGGCTTTTGCCTTTAGGGAGATAATGGATAGTCATTTCAATCTTGTTGCTATTGATTGGTCTATTTAGATTATCCAGTTCTTTTTGGTTCAGTCTGGGTAGGCTATAAGTTTCTAGAAACTTGTCCATTTCTTCCAGGTTGTTAAATTTAGTGACATAAAGTCCTTCATAATATTTTCTTATAATCCTTTGTATTTTTGTGGTATCAGTGGTAATTTGTCCCCTTTCATTTCTAATTTTGGATATTTGTGTTCTTTCTTTTCATCTTTGATTATTCTAGCCAGGGGTTTGTCAATTTTATTGACTTTCTCAAAGAACCAGGTCTTCGTAATATTAATTTTTTCCATTGTCCTTCGGTTCTCTAATTGGTTTAGCTGTGCTTTAATTTTTATTATTTCTTTCCTTCTGTTGCCTTTGGGTTTTGTCTGCTTTTCTTTTTCTAGTTCTTTGAGATGGGATGCTAAGATGTTTGCTTGTGATTTTTCTTGTTTCTTAAGATAGGCCTGTAGTGATATAAATTTCCCTCTTATTACCGCTTTCGCTGTGTCCCAATAATTCTGATACGTTGTATTTTCATTGTCATTAGTTTCTATGTATTTTTTAATCTCATCTTTTATTTGTTCTTTTATCCAGTCCTTTTTTAATAAACTGATGTTTAATCTCCATGTATATATATTTTTTTCTGCTTTTCTTTTACAGTTGATCTCTAATTACAAAGCTTTGTGGTATGAGAATACACTTGGTATGATTTCAATCTTCTTGAATTTTCTGAGGTTACTTTTGTGTCCCAGAATGTGGTCTATCCTTGAGAATGTTCCATGTGCTGTAGAAAAGAAGGTATAGTCTCTTTTTGCTTCATGAAGTGTCCTGTAAATGTCAATTATGTCCAATTGCTGTAACGTGCCATTTAGAGCTGTTATTTCCTTATTTATTTTCTGTTTGGATGATCTGTCCATGGCTGTTAGTAGGCTGTTTAAGTCTCCCACTATGATTGTGTATTCATCAGTTTTTTTTCAAATCTGTTAGTAGTTTCTTTGTATATTTTGGTGCATCTTGGTTGGGAGCATATATATTAATTAGTGTCAAATCTTCTTGTTGTATTGTGCCTTTTATCATTATATAATGACCACCTTTGTCTTTTACTATCTTTTTTAACCTGAAGTTTATTTCATCAGATATCAGTATGGAAACCCCTGCTTTTCTCTAATTACCATTTGCTTGGAGTATTGTTTCCCATCCTTTCACTCTGAGTCTGTGTTTGTCCTTATGACTGAGGTGTGTCTCTTGGAGACAGCATATGGATGGGTTCTGCTTTTTAATCCAGTCTGCTACTCTGTGTCTTTTTATTGGTGAGTGCTGTCCATTAACAATTTATAGTGATGATTGATATGTGAGGATTTCCTGTGGCCATTACTTATTTCTTTCTTTGTTTTTGTTTGTTTGTTTGTTTGTTTTATTTTTGTTTCTTTCTTGTTGCCCCAATTTTGTTCCATTTTTCCTGATGTTTTGTTTCAGGCTGAAGAGCCTCCTTCAGTATTTCTTGGAGTGCTGGCCTTGTGCTGGCAAATTCCCTCAGCTTCCATGTGTCTGAGAAGGTTTTTATTCCACCTTCATATCTGAAAGATAATTTTGCTGGATAATTTATTCTTGGCTGTAAGTTCCTCTCTTTTAAATTTTTGAATATTGAATTCCTTGCCCTCCTGGCTTGCAGAGTTTCTGCTGAGAAAACTGATGCCAGCCTGATGGGTTTTCCTCTAAAGGTTATACTTCTTTTTTCCCTGGCTGCCTTGAGAATTGTCTCATTGTCTTTAGTTTTGGATATCTTTAGTACCACATTTCTTGGAGAAGATCTGTTCGGGTCCAGGTATCTAGGGGACCTGTTTTCTTCTTGAACTTGGAGTTCCAGGTCTTTCCATAGGTTTGGAAAGTTTTCATCTACTATTTATTTGAGTATGTTCCTATTTTCCTGATGTTGTTCTGTTTCATGGAGATGGATATTTCTTGCACAGTTATTTCAATCCTTTTGGTTCTATATTCCCTCTCTTCCTCTTTCGGAGCTGTTTCCATGTTCTTATCTTTGATATCACTAATTCTTTCCTCCATCTTGTTGGCCCTGTTTCCTATGGCAGTTATTTCATTTCTCACTTCTTTTATTGTATTATTTATTTCTCACATTTCCATCTCTATCTTCCTTATGTTTTGAATTTCTTTGTTAAATTGTTCCTTCTGTTCATGGATTTCCTTTTTTATGTCATTCACCTTCTTTTTTATGTTGTTCATCTCAGCCATGGTGCTCTGCCAGTATGATTTTATTTTTCTCAGAGTCTTTAGAATGGCTACTTTAAAGTCTCTGTCACTTAGATCAGACACTTCTAGGTCTAAGAAGCTGTCTTCTGGATAAATGTCATGTTCTTTCTGAGGAGTTTTAGTTTTTAAGGAATTCATCCTGTCAGCTGGGTTCTTCCTCTTTGATATGAGGGCTTTATGTTCAGTGCCCAGATTATTACTTTTGTGGTGTCTTGCTGTAAGGTGGACACTAGGTGGCACTGGGAGTCAAGTTTTGGGAGAGAGGGGGGGTTGTTTATTTCTTATTCCTGATCTCCTGCTGCCTTTGGAGGCAATGCACATATGTCCCAGGGAGAGGTCAAGAAAAGATGCTCTGAGGGCATGTTCTGCCCTATGCTAGGGGAGCTGGGTGATGCAGTCCGAGGCTTTTTCTGCTGTTTCGGGCGAATGTTATCAAATCTACCTTTCTTCCTTTCTTCCCAGCCCTGTTTTAGCATCTAGCCATCTGCGGGCTCACACTGCTTTTAGACCCTAGGGGCACGTGAGCAATTGCACACACCATAATTCCAAAGATGTGGGCCTTACCTGAGACAGCCGGGTCGCCTTTGCTGTGGGCTGAGAATAGGGAACTGCAGCCCTGTGTAGGAGGGTCTGCGCTGTGGGTCTCTAGGGGGCCTGGAGCTGAGGTGTCCCTCTCTGCCATTCAGACTCCTCACTCAGCCCTCCTACCACTCAAACAGTTTCAGAAACTGGCTCCCAAACTCCATTAAAGCCCAGCTCCTCTGCAGTTCTGCCACTTGGCTGGCTTTTATTCCCAACTCCTGTGCTGCTCCCGGATAGTCAGCAACAATCATGTCCTGTTGCAGTCCATCTCTGTTCCCTTTCCTCTCTCCAGCTCGCCCCCTTCTCTCCAACCTTCAGGTGTTTACTTGTGATTTGTGGATTACTTAGCTGCTGTTTTATCACTCAAGGTCCTCTTTCTTGGCTCCTGGGTGGCCGTTCAATTGTTTTCTGGGAGAGGCTTTAGGGACCTCCTCTCCAGTCGCCATCTTGCTCCTTCTCCCTCAATAACTTCTTGTCTTTGATTATCAGTTCTTCATTTCTTCTTCTAAGATAGGAAAAGAGCCAAACTATGCAGTTTTTTTTTAACTCAGTATCACTCTTGGCATGTGATGATCAACTGTTCCAGTCTTAGTGAGACAAGCGTAATCTTCTCTGCAACAGCTCCATTAATCTGGGATTACATCTGAATACATTGAATGTCTGCTCATCCTTTCAAGAAAGTGTCCCAAGAGAAAATGTGAGTCACAGAAGGCACACCACTCACCATGGGCTTGCTGCTACCCACAGTCTGGCCCTCTGTCCCCAAGTCTGTCCATCGATCCCATGAGCCTCAGAGGGAGGACGCAAGGGTGTCCTCATGGTCAGGACAGGTTCTTAGCGGGGTGAGGGGAAGGACTTGGGAGAAGAGCCGAGGTGGCTCCAGCCGCTCCCGCCGCTGATGCCGCCTATTCACCGGGGGCCAGAGGTGTGGAAAGGCCGTGTCTTTGGGATTGCAGCGCCGGGAGTGCTGCGCTCCCCTCTGACGGCAAGGCTGAGAGCTGGGACATGGTGGGCAGGGGCGGCAAAGATGGACTTTCCTAGTTTCTTAAGGTGGGAAGTTAGGTTATTGATTTTAGACCTCTCTTTCTTTTTAGTACAAGAATTTATAGCTATAAATTTTACTCATTACTACTTTTGACTGCACCTCATAAGTTTTTATATATTGTTTCCATTTTCATTAATTTCAAAAATTTTCTAATTGCCCCCGTGATTTTTTCACTCACCCATTAGTTATTTAAGAGTGTGTCACATAATTTCCCCATGTTTGTGAATTTTATTAACTTCTAACATCATTTTGTTGTGGTTAAAGAACACACTTTATATTATTCAGTTCTTTTAAATTTATTAAGAATCATATGTGTGTGTGTGTTTTACTATGTGGTCTATCCTGGAGAATGTTCCCTATGCAGCTGAGAATAATGTGAATAATGAGAATAATGCGCATTATGTCATTGTTGACTACCATATCTATAGATATGGTAGGTCTAGTTGGTTTGTAGTGTTGTTGAAATCTTCCATTTCTTTGCTGATCTTCTGTCTAGTTCTTTCATCTATTATTGGAAGTGGTACATTAAAGTCTGCAAATATTATTATTGAACTATCTACTTTTTCCTTCAATTCTGGGGTCTCTGTGTTAGCTTCTAATATGTTTATACTTATATTCTTGATCTTTAATCATTAAATAATGTCATCTAATATTCTTTTTCATGTGTAGCCATTGAAGTCTCTGTTCTATTGGCTTAGTAGTCAGCTAATGATTGGACAGAGATCTTAAAAGCCTGGACCAAAAATATCTCAGTCTTTGCAGAAGTGCTCTGTGTATGTTTTGAGGTACATCTTTAAAATTCAGCCAGTTTACATCTCTGCCTTATCCTTTATTTCCTACTTGCAGAGAACCTTAATATCAGCTAAAATTGAAAACTTAGTTTCTTTCCTAAGTATGCACACAACCTTGGGTATATCTGTGGCCTTTTAAATTTCTAGGAAAATATATCTTATGTGCATCTCAGTCTTCAACCTTTCCTCCCAAGTTTTTTCATTAGTCTAATGTTTTTCCCAACTCTTATCTACTGCCTCAGGCAGCAGAAACTAAAACATGTCCCTAAAATTTTTTTAACTAATTTTCCCTGTTAGCCTTAATCTGGCTAAGTTCTATATCATTAAGACTCATTTCCTCCTCTAAAGCCATCTGCATTCTTTCAGAGTTGGGTCATGGAGCCCTCACTAATGGTGTTGTTACTTTCTCTAAGTTATCACTCAAGAGAGAGAAAGAGAGAAAGAGGTATTTGGCAGAGGTTACCTTATCTTATTCATCACAACATATTCACAAAGTTAATATTTTCCCAACAGCCCAAGCCTAAGACCTAAATATAGAAAGACATTCCATTTTCAGGGATTGGAAAACTTAATGTTGTTAAGATACCATTACTGTCCAAATTGACCTACAGATTTAATGTAATCCCTATCAAAATTCCAACAGTGTTTCATGGCAGAAATCAACAAGCTGATCTTAAAATTTGTATAGTAATACAGGGGAAAGAGAGTAGATAAAATGATATTTTTAAAAACTTGGAGGACTCACACTATTTGATTTCTTATTTCAAAAGTTAGTTTGAAGCTACAGTAGTTAAGACATAAGGGTAAACATACAGACTAACAGAATGTAACTGAAAATCCAGATATAAATCCATATGGTTAATTTATCTTCAACAAGCATGCCAAGACCATTCAATGGTGCTAGGAGAACTAAATATCTGCACACCAAATAATGAAGTTCAACCATTTCCTTACACCATATTAAAAAAATCATTCAAAATTGGTCAAAGATCCAAATGTAAGAGATGAAATTATAAAACTCTTAGAAGAAAAGAGGCGTAAGTCTTTGTGACCTTAAATTACTAACACCCAATGTTCTCTTAAATATAACACCAAAAACACAAGCAAGAATGGAAAAAATAGATACATTTTACTTCATCAAAACTGATATCCTCAATTGTTTTTGGACTTTTTTGCATCAAAGGACACTATCAAGAAAGTGAACAAACAATTCACAAATAAGATAAAATGTTTGAATACCATATATCTGGAAAGGAATTATGTGTCCAGAATATATAAATGACTTCTACTACTCAATAAAAAAATTTTAAAAATGGGCAAAAGATTTGAGTTGCTGTTTCTTCAAAGAAGGCATACAAATAGTGAATACATACATAAAAAATGGTCATTAATTTCTAGTCAAGATGGGGAAGTAGGTAAATGCTGTGCTCATCTCCTCCCAGGATCAATCAATTACAACTAAACTACATATCAACCATCATTGAGAATCCCTTGAAGTCTGACTGAACTGAAGCCCTAGAACTCTGGACATACAGAAGAATCCCCCTTGAGACCAGTGGGGTGGGCAGAGAATGGGCTGGTCCCATACCCAAATATGACCATTAAAAATCAGAAGGGATAACTCAGATGCAGAGTCCCCAACCCCAGAGGAGTGAGGGGTCTCAACCTGACACCAAAACAAAACAAAAAAGTCCAAAAACAATTGAGGATAGTTTAAGAGGCCTGTGGGAATACATCATGCATAGCAACATTTGCATTGTAAGGGTACTAGAAGGAAAAGACAGACAACAAAATATTGAAAACCTATATGAAAAAACAATTTCTGAAAACTTTCCTAACCCATGAAGGAAACAGATATATAAGCCAGGAAGTACATAGAGTCCCAAACAAGATGAACCCAAAGAGGCTCACACCAAGACACTTCATAATTAAAATGCCAAAGGTTAAAGACAAAGAGAAGATTTTAAAAGCAGCAAGACAAAAGCAGTTAGTTACCTACAAGTGAGCTCTCATGAAACTGTTAGCTGATTTCTCAACAGAAACCTTGCAGGCCAGAAGATAGTGGCAGTAAATATTCAAAGTGAGGAAAAGCAAGGACCTACAAGGAAGATTACTCTACCCAGAAAAGCTATCATTTAGAATTGAAGAACAGATAAAGACTTTCCAAGACAAGAAAAAGTTAAGAGTTCATTGCCATCAAAACAGTACTACAAGGAATGTTAGAGAAATTTAAGATGAAAAGAAAAAACAAAGAGAAAAAATACAAACAATAAAATGGCAATAACTACATACCTATCCATAATTACTTCAAATGTAAATGGATTAAATGTTTCAATCAAAAAATAGGGTGGCTGAATTAATAAGAAAACAGTGTTGCTTTACATATGTTGCCTACATGAGACTCACTTCAGATTGAAAAATACATACAAACTGAAGTAAAAGGATGGGGGAAAAATCTTAGTAAATATGAAAACAAAACAAAACACAACATAAAACTGAGGTAGCAATATTTATGCCAGACAAAATATACTTTCAAATAAAGTTTATAATAAGAGACAAAGAAGAACCCAATAATCTCACTTCTGGGCATTTATCCAAAAAAAAAAACAAAAAACCAAACCCCTACTTCAAGGGGATGTGTGGATCCATATATTTATTGTGACATGGTTTACAATGGACAAGATATGGAGGCAACCTGGGGGTCTGTCAGTGGATGAATGGATAAACAGCAGGTGGTACCTATATACAATGAAATATTACTGCGACAGAAGGAAATGTGGTCTTGTCCTCTGTGATAGCATGGATAGACCTGGAGGATATAGTGCTGAGTGGAGTGTCAGACAGAGAAAGACAAATGCAATGTGATTTTGCTTATATGTGGAATCTAAAGAACAAAATAAACAAATAAAACAGAAACAAAGTCATACATACAGAGAATATTTTGATGGTTGCCAGATGGGAGAGGGGTTGAATGGGGTCGGTAAAAAAAGGGACAGGATTAAGAAGTACAAATTGGTTATTACAAAGAAGTCATGGGAATGTAGGGTATAGCATAAGGGATATAGTCAATAATATGTATGGTGTTAAATGGGTACTAGATTTATCAGGGTGATAGATCAGAGGGCATTGGACGGCCAGGTGAAAATGGAAAAGAGATTAAGAAGTACAATTGGTAGTTACAAAATATTCGTGGGAATGTAAAGTAAAGCATAGAAAATATAGTCAATAATATGGTAATAAATATACATAGTGCTAGGTGGGTACCAGACTAATTAGTGGGATCACTATTGGAATTACATAAATGTCCAACCCCTATATTGTATAACTGAAATTAATATAAAATAATATTGAATGTCTAAATAAATAAAGTGAAAAAAATAAGATGTTCAACACCATTAGTCATTAGTGAAATGCATATTAAAACTACAATTAGATAACACTTCACAGGATAGATGTATTTTTTAATGGGACATGGAGATTAGAGCACTCAACACATAGCTGATGGGAATGTAAAATGGTGTAGGCTGTTGTAAAACAGTCTCATAGTTGCTCAAAAAGTTAAATATAGAATTACCACATGATCCAACAATTCCACTCATAGGTATATTGCCAAGAGAAATGAAACATATGATCACACGGGAACTTGTACACAAATATGTGTATCAGCATTGTCGGTAATAGCTCCAAAGTAGAAACAACACTGATACCCATAAACTAATGAATACATAAACAAATTTAGTATGTTCATACAAGGTAATACTATTCAGCTACAAAGCAAAAAATGACATACTGACATATTTACAATGCGGATGATCCTTGAATATTATTTTAAGCCAAAGAAGCCAGGCAAAAAATTTCTAATATTTAATTTATATGCAATGTCAAGAATATGCAAATTCATAAAGACAATACATGTCAGTTTTTATAGGAAATTATGGGGGCAGGGAATTGGAAATGCCTGCTAAATTGTACGGGGTTTCTTTTGGGGATGACAAATGAGTTCTGACAATTAAGTTTGCAAACTTGCCATCATTTTCAGCACTGTACAAACAATTCAGGAAGGTTTCATAACCTTAGTATATGTGTGACTCACAGCTGTGTTTGTGCTGATATGTGGCGGTGTCTTGCTGAATGGTGTTCATTACTGTTGCATATTTTGTGTGCCATTGTGAGAATGTTGAAGCTTGAATTAGAGCAATGAACAACCATTAATTTTTTTGTTAAGCTTGGCAAGAGTGGAAGTGAAATCAGGTATATGTCAGTCCAAGTTTATGGGGATAATGCCACGAAGAAAACAGCAGTGTATAAATGGATTAAACATTTTTCTGAGAGGAGAGAAAGTGTCATTGATGAGGAGAAGTCAGGGTAGCCAGTAACTAGCAGAACTGATGAAAACATTGCAAAAATTCATTGAATTGTGCATCAAAATTGTGGGCTCACTGTGAGAAGCATAGCAGACCAAATAAACATTGATACAAAAACAGTTAGGAAAATTCTAACTGAAAATTTTGGTATGAGAAAGGTGTGTGCAAAAATGGTCCCAAGGAGCACACCAATGAATAAAAGCAAAGACAAGTCAAAGTTTGCCAAGACCTTTTGGAGAGGCAAGATTATGTTGTGAGCTATATTATTACTGATGATGAAACATATGTGTGCCAATACGACTCTGAAACAAAGCATCAAAGTGCACAATGGAAGTTAGCCAATTCTCCAAGTCCAAAATAATTCCATCAGTCCAAATCAAGAGTAAAAATAATCTTGATAACTTTCTTTTATATCAAAGGAATTGTTCATTATGAATTTGTACCAACTGGACAAACACCAAGTTTACTATTTGGAAGTGCTGGAAAGTTTGCATGAACAAGTTAGACAAAAATGACCTGAACTCTTCATCAACAATTCATGGCTCTTGCATCATGACAATGCACCCACTTACACAGCATTCTCTGTGAGAAAGTTTTTAACCAGTAAACAAGTAACTGTATTGGAACACCCTTATTATTCACCTGATCTGACCTCCAAGGACTTTTTTTAACCCCAAAATAAAGGAAATATTAAAAGGAAAACATTTTTATAGCAGTCAGGACATCAAGGATCTTAGCCTGGGAACCAAGGCCTGATGAGGTATTTTCCTGGACATGTCCTTAAGGCAGCATTTAGCCTGGTTCCCATAGCACTGATGTTACTTCATTTGTTTTTGTTTTTGTTTTTTTCTGATTTAACTCTGTATTAAAGTTTGGGGTCCTTAAGGGCAGAGTCTAGAAATTTCTCACCTGTCAATCTTCCTTGACTGTTATGATAGACCCTTACTAATAGAAATCATGAAAATGTGCATTAGGAAGCACACCCAAAAAACACTGAAAAGACTTACATTCATTTATCTCTGGGGAGAGAGATCAGAACATTGATTTATACATCCCTCTCCTAATGTTTTAAAAACAAAACATTATGTAAGAGTGTATGTTAAAACTCTAAGTTTTCTGTATTGAAATAGTTCCTAGAAACACAGGATTTGGTGCCCCAAACTTTAGTATTCATGTTGGATTATATAAAATTAGAAGTATTTATGCTGCACATCATTATAGCCCAGTTGTCACAGACAATGCAGAAAATAAAAACAAGACTTACAATGTATTTGTTCTATGCCTCCTCCCCACAAAGCACCTGAAGGACAGTGACTACAGTGTCAGGTTTTTCCTTGCCTCTCTAGCATTGCATCTGAAATGTCAGTTGTGCCTTGTTATTATTAGGCTAGTGTCCTCAAGTTCTTTTAGATCTGCCTTACAGCATCCATGGTCATAGAAGCCTCTGATTATATCAGCTTCAGCCACCACTACCAGAGAAGTCCTGGAATGAAGACCACTATACTTTTTCAAGTTTAGCTCATGGATGAGCAACAGAATGTGGATAACACCTTCAATAGCCCCACTTGTCAAGTTAAGAAAGCTTTTACATATTATTGACTGGTCTGCTTTTTGTTCCCTGGAAAAGGTCTAGTTCTACTTCTCTGGTTTATGTGACCCACAAAAGAGACAGGAGTTGAACTTGACTCATTGAGGATCTTTTAGTGCCAACCTAACACTTTGGATTCTCTGAGAACAGATTATAATGTCCATTTTTTTGGTTAAAATTTGTAATTCTATAACTTGGAGAAAGAACAAATGTTATTGCCTATTCAGATTTGTGATTAGATTTGCAAAGAACTTGAGCATTCTTCAAATCAAGGGGAAAATTACAAGTTTATTCACTCAGTGTGAAATGAGAGCAATCTTTGACCAAGTTTCAGGGGTCAAAGTCTCATTCGTAGACTCCTTTCTCTGAGGGCTACCTATAGCATCACTCCAGCCCATACAGTGTAGCATCCCCAGATCTATATACGGTCAGATAAAGGATCAGCCTTCAAGCTCAGTATCAAAAAACAAAGAAATTTGAGATAAGTGCATGGCATGATGACATCTCAGACCTAAATTTTCATGTCTCATTAATCTTTTATAAAGCAATATCATTTGCTCTGATGGAAGTGTTTGTGTCTGGCCTTTCCTAACTTTTTTGAAATAAATTTATCAACCAGATAATATTTTGGAATTAAGAGGAGAAACTAATTGCTCTAACATGATAATAACTCATTATACCCATTGTAGAGTGCTACTATACACCATCAAGGTATGAGATTACTAGAATTAATTAATAGACTGGTTAATTTGGTTATGTGTTGAACTTGGACAAGGCTTTACTGGACTCTGTGATAACATGGTGACCTCTTCCATTTGATGGCAGTATTAAGCCCATTTCATATATCCAACTTTGTCCAAGCCCCACTTTGTACTCTGAATAAGTCAGCTATGCCATTCTGATGCTTACTCCCTCCGTTCCTTTTGTAATGGAATTTCTGGGTGCCAGGTTTGGTTTGTGCCTTTTCCACCCCTCTGCCACACACCTAACAAGATGGTGTAGATGGTTATCTAGGAGTGACCTGGTCACATTCTCTCTTCTTGGCATTGGAGCAAAAATACAGAGAGAACTTGTCAATTTTTCATAATAATGGCTTCATAAATGTAAGTAATGAGAAAGCAGAAAATAAGAGGAAGCAGAAGATCTTCTTAGTATTCTGTGTATGACCTGGTAGTGTCAAGACAACAACATGAAGAACAACACAAAATGAACCAAAAAAACCTTATTTTTCTCAATGGACTAGAATTTCTATTTGTTCAAATATCAGTGAAAACTATTTCTCTTTTTATTTTGACTTCCAATAAGCCCAGAACTAGGTTATTGCCAACCACAGGAACTTTTATCAGTCTTTGTTTGGGTTTTAATTGTTATCTCTTGCACAAATGCCCTTTGAACTTCTATTGAAATACAATAATACTGTACAAACAGCTACTCACATATGAAACTTGAACATCATGTATGGAAATATACATTATGAGTGAGTGCAGGTTATAGTACTAATGGGGAAATGTACCTAGTGTAAATTGGCAGTACCTCTTACAAAGCAAGAAGAAAGGTTTTAGTGGATGATATGAGAAAATATGACAATGGTAACAGAAAGTTTCTTGAACACTAGAGAGCATCCTTCCTGCATCCACGGTTATTAAGGTCAGCCAAGATTTCACTGACTACGTAGTAGAAAGGTGCTAATGACTATAGAATAGTCTACTATTAAAATTTAGGACTGATAACACTTGAGCCACCAAACTTAGATACTCTCACACAGGTCTCATTCAGATATTGTTCCCTTTTCCTGCACGTGGATTATTGTATATGTAATTATAAATTCAGGCAGCATGGAGAGTCTAATTTCCTTTTCTATTTACTAATGTACTTTTCCTTCTATGTCCACAGTTCTTCCTTACTTCATTTTATTTGGAATAGCAAGTGTTAATATGCTGCCCAGATCCCCTACAATAGTGCTTCCTGGTTAGAATGGTCTGCCTATTCGCTGCTACTGCAAGTGCTTCAGCTCATGGCTTAGCTTGCATGCTTCTGCTACTTTGCTTCAAGGTGCCTGGGAGTTAAACTATAACACCACTACTCCCTGTATTTGGAATATACAGCCTTATTGTCATGCCTCAAAGCAGAACACATTCTGTGTATCCTCTCTTCACCCACATCTCCCATTCCTGGCTTTTCCCCCTGAAATTATATTCTTGTGTGGCTTCTTTATCTTATACATCCTACTTGCCTCAGTCCCCAAAAAATCATAGAACCCACGAATTCTTGTCTCACCTGCTGCTTCTATGGAACCTGCCCAAGAGCTATCTATTGAAGGAAAAAAATGAATATTTCAAAGTCGAATATATTTTTTCTCCCATTTGTGTCTTTTCCTCTAATTCAAGGTATTAGCAACAGAGTTTAAACTTCAGATTCTAAGAGCATAGATAAATAATGTCTGAGTTTTATACATTTATAATTAACTAGTGTCTGTTACGGAAAGAGACCCTAGCATTTTGGCCATATAATAGATGGGGGTGGGGGATATGATAAAGATATGCTCCCTTCTCTCCCGAATATTGTTTCATTTCCTTCTGCCTCTGAGGTTTGCCACTGAAAACTTATCCCGTTAGGTCTTGAAAGATTTCTGGGTCTCAGGAAACCTCTAAAATATATGTTCCCAAGGTTTTAGAAATATAGTTGACCCTTGAACAATGCAGGAGTTAGGGGTACCAACCCTTGGGCAGTAAAAAAAATCTACATATAACTTTTGACTCCCACAAAATGTAATTACTAATAACCTGCAGTTGAATGGGAGCCTTACTGATAACATAAATAGCTGATCAACACACATTTGTATGTTATATGCATAATATACTGTATTTTTACATTGAAGTAAACTAGAGAAAAGAAAATGTTATTAAGAAATGTTATTATCATAAGAAAAATGAATATAATATCTGGGTATAAGTGAAACTGGTCAGTTCAAACCTGGTCTGTTTAAAGGTCAACTATAAATTATGAAGTAGGACCATTGGACTTTTGGGCAATGGGGAGATAGTAATGCTGACTGTACTATATGTGGCTTGTGCTTTGTGACCAAGGAGTAGGATATTGTGAAATACCCAAGGCCTCATATCCCTACTTTCTTCCGTTTTTCTGGGGCTCTGTACCATACAGTTTGGTTTTTCTACTCTCTGATCCTGCAGCACTTTCAGTCTATCAGTTTTTTTTTTCTTTTTCTTTTTCATAATACAGTTAACCTATGCCCATTCTACAGTCCTTTATTAGGCTTCACTCTTCTTGTGGGGAGAAATCTTGTTTATATTATGTTTTGATGCTCTTCACTTCTCAGCATAAATAAGGCCCTCAATATATGTCTGTCATCAAATGAGTGGAATTAGCATTGTTGCTGGGTAAGACTTTATTGTATAAAACTTTTGAAAAAATGTTTTAATTCAAAGTAAATTATAACAAAAGATGGAAAGAGGACATATAGAAGAAACAGAAATGATTAAATGTGTATTAGTACATGTTGGTATACTGAAATGAACCTAAACTCTAAATAGCTGCAAAAAGAGGATAAAAATGCTGAGTATTGAAGCTAGTTAATGAAGTCACATTGTGGTTAATTCAAAAAATAAATCATAAATTCAAGACTACGAATGTCCAGGTCATTGTTTAAAAATGCTTACATTAAGTCACATAAACCATACATGATATCTGGAAACAGAATTCTGTACTTCACAGTAACTGGCAGGAGAATAGGTCTTATTTTCTTGCTCTGATTTTTAGGGTTCCATGTAGAATGACAGAGAGGTATCAGCCATATGTTTCTCATAGTCTTCGTTAAATTGCTTGTTCTGATCTTCAGTAAAATGATTTTTCCAATCTCCTATGACCCCTAAAAGAGTAATGTAAGGCACATTCAATAATATTTTCATAAACTTTGACCATTTTGCATTTAGATAATTCCTTTCCTCTCAGTACTTAAATTTCTTGCACAGATATTAGTTTATTATCCTCCTAACATTGAGTAAGAAATGAATCTGTAGGTAAGATTATACCACTGCACAAGTAAGTTATTTGTAAACAGGAAGCTTTTCACTTGGAGAGGGATGGAAATCTAGATCATGGCTCTCTAAATCTCTGCATTACATTTTTTACCTCTCTGATCTTTTAGTGCTTTTTGAACCCTCAGTACACCTAAAATTCTATTGTAATTAACTGGACCTAATTTTTTAATCTTTTCTTTACAGATCACTGAAGGGTTGATATGCATGGCAACATTCTCAGAACATTTTCCACTCCTCCTGTTTGTATTCCTAAGTCAGGCAAAATTTATAGTTGAACACACTAAGAATTCTAATTTACAACCTAAATTATCATTACTGTTAACATATAATTAAATTAAAGCCATATAAAGGAATGAAAAGTTTGGATAATTGTTTTATGCTTATGCAATAGGTTATTTAATAGTTTAAAAAATTTTCAATAACTACAAATGATCAAAGACCCTATAAAACTTCTCTTCTGATTCCTCCATGCTGTCTGATTCACTTAGGCTCTTCAAGCTGTGTAATGTTATTTTCATTTGTTAAGTATAAATTTGCTTTATTTCTAAGGGTAAAAATTATAGGATTATATAATTTATCAATTGGCTTACAAAAAAACTAGAAACTGAGTGAAAACAGCAAAATGGTGGAGGACATACCAGCTTTCATCCTCCCACAAAACCCAACAATTGCACAGCTATCCATGAACAAAAATAGCCTTGGGAAGGTACCAAAAGTCTAATTAAGAACCTGAAGCAACACAGTAGAGCAAAAACATGAAAATAACTATACAGAAACAATTGCTAATGAGATTGGCATATTTGAGATGTCTGGAGATGATTAGGAATAAAGAAGGATAGGGACTATAAGTATCAGACACACAATGGGTATCATTGTGGTCCCTAGTTTCCTGCTCTGACAGTCTTTGCCACTAAAGACCTCAACAACCCTGTGACAGCCACAGACTCCCCGTAGCTTTCACAATGGAGGATTTCATGGTATTTGTTAGCATGCACTCCAGTGGTTTTCTCTACAGAGAACTCTGGCATTTCTTCCCACTGAGATAACCAACAATCATAGTCACCACAGATCCACTAGAGAAGAAGACATTACTATATGCTTTCCTATCTAAGTAGGAGTTTCTATTGTGCTACCCTGAGCCTATGGCCTCCACTCACCTCAACCCCATGCATGCACTGAATCCCAGAGCCTCAGCCACTTCATTGCGTGCCTACACTCCATACTCAGGCTTATAACCACTTTACATCTGCCTGCACTCTGGACCCTGGCTCTCTAATCCCTCTATGAGCACCCACATAAGAAATTACTAGTGCAGCAAATGCATCAGCACCCTAGGCCCCATAGCTATAGTTGTTTCACATGTGATTTCACTCTGGACACTGGCTTTACAACTGTTCTGAGAGTGTCCTCAGCTAGGACACTAGAGCCACCACCACAGTGGCCCCAGACCCTGTAGCCATTTTCGCTCTGCGAGTTCCCACAGTCTGGACCCTGATTCTCTGGCTGCTTTATCCATGGAAGAAAACGAGATCAAGAGGACCCCAAGGGTCTTCACCAGTGAAGATCCAACAGCACATGCTTCTGCTATGAACACCTACAGTTATTGCTGCTGGGTACCTGTGCCATCTTTACTGAGGCTGACCTCAGCTGATGGAACTTCTATGCCTCTCTGGAGCAAGACTGCTTCAGGTCACCCAGCTAGTAACCTCATATCCACCTATAGGTGAATTTCTTTCCTCACTAAAACCAAATCACAAAGTGTAGAAGAGGTGATTACTTCATCAAATGTACAGATATCAACACAAGGCTGCAAAAAAAAAACATTAAAAATCAAGAAAAGTGATATCACCAAGGGAATAAAGTGTATTTTTTTTTGCAATAACTGGTTTTAAAAAAAATGGAGATCTATAACTTGCTTGACCAAGAATTGAAAATTATTTTAAAGAAGCCCAGCAATCTACAGGAGAATACAGACAACTCAAGGAAATAAGGAAAATAATACATTAACACACACACACACACACACACACACACACACACACACAAGAATTTCAACACATAGATAAAAAATCATAAAAAGAACCAAACAGAAATTATGGAGTGAAGAATACAGTGAATGAAACAAACAAGCAAAAATGCAATAGGGAGTGTTAATAGCAGATTTGATCAGGTAGAAGAAAGAATCTGAAAACTCAAAGACCCAGTATTTGAAATTCCCAGTTAGAAGAATAAAAAGAAAAAGAATTAAAAAGAGTAAAGAAAGTCTATGGGATTTATGGGACACCATCAAAATGACTCATATACCAATTACAGGACTACCAGAAAAAGGAGAGAAAACAGACAGACGAGAGATAGAGAGAGAGAGAAAAAGGCAGAAAGTTTATTTAAAATATAATGGTTGAAACTTCCCAAATCTGGAGAGAAATAACCAACATTCAGGGACATGAAGCTCAAAAATTCCCAAACAGGGTCAAACCAAAGAGGTCTTCCATGTGACACATTATAATCACATTATCACAAATCAAAGACAAAGAAATTTGAAAGCAAGAAGAGAAAGAGACTTTTTATATAGAAGAAAAATCCCTAATGTTATCAACAGACGTTTCAGTACAAACCATGTAAGTCAAGAGAAAGTAAGGTAATATATGCAAAATGCTGAAAAAAACTACAAATCCTGTCAACCAAGAACACTTGATTTGATAAAGCTATCCTTCAGAAATAAAGAAGGGAACAGTCCTAGGTAAAGAAAGCTGAGGGAGTCAATCACCACTAGACCTGCAATACAAGAAATGCTAAAGAGATTTTGTCAAGCTGAAACAAAAAGGTGCTAATTAGTAACATAAAAACATATGAAAGTAAAATCTCACTGGTAAAACTTCATATGTAATCAAATTCAATATATACTTAACTCTTGAACAACATGGGTTTGAACTGTGATGGTCTACTTATATGCAGATTGTTTTCAATAAATATACCCAGTACTGTAAATGTATTTTCTCTTCCTTTATGAATTTCTTAATGAACTTTTTTCTCTTGCTTGTTTTATTTTAAGAATATATTATGTAATGCAACGGACAGTTTGTGTTATTGGTAAGTTTATGTTACTGGTCAACAATAGGATATTAGTAGTTAAGTTTTTGGAGAGTCAAAAGTTATATGCAGATTTTTTATAGCATTGAGAGTTGGCACCCCTAACCTTCATATTGATCAAGGAAACTGTAATAGTTGTGTGTAAATCACTTTTAAATCTAATATGTAGGGTAAAAGACAAAGTATTAAAAATAACTACAAGTATAATAACTTGTTAATTGATACAATGTATAAAAGATGTAAATTGTGACATCAAATATGTAAAATGGGGGGCACATGGACTAAAGGGTAGAGTGTGTATGCAATCAAACTTAGTTGTTATTACTTTAAAATAGACATATCAATAAGATGTCTTATGTAAGCCTCACAGTTACCACAAAGTAAAAACTTATAGTAAATACACAAAAGATAAAGAGAAGAAATTCAAACCACAACATCGCAAAAAATAATCAGAAATTAAGACAGCATTAAAGGAAGGCAGGATAAAAGGAACTATAAAACAGCTAACAAATAATCAATAAAATGAAAATAATAAGTATTTACATAATCAATAATTTCTTTAAATGTAAATACTTTAAATTCTCCAATTGAAAGACATGGGGAGGCTGAATAAATAAAAAACAATAACCAACTAAATACTGCCTACAAAAGACTCAATTTAGCTTTAAGGAATAGGCTGAAAATAAAAAGATGGAATAAGATATACCATGGAAATGAAAACCAAAAGAGGACAGAGGTAGCTGCACTTAAACAAAATAGACTTTAAGTAAAAAACTCTCACAGGAGACAAAGAATATCATTACATACTGGTAAAGGAATCAATTCATCAGGAGAATATAATAATTGTAAATATACAAGTATATGCACACAATATTGATCACTGAAATATATAAGGCACATACTAATATCTGAAGAAAGAAATAGACAGCAATCTTCTACTTTTAACAATGGATAGATTATCCAACCAGAAAGTCAATAAGAACACATTGGATTTGAATTACACTTTATACAAAATGGACTTGAAATATATACAGAACATTCCATCCAATAGCAGTCAAATATTCATTCTCCTCAAATGCACATGGATTATTCTACAAGATAGATTATAGTTTAGGATACAAAAAAATGTCTTAAGAAATTTAAAAAGATAGCAATCATATCAAATATTTTTTTCCTACCACAATGGTATGAAACAAGAAAACTACTGGAAGAAAATTGAAAAATTAATGAATATTAGGAATTTACAGCATACTGCTGAAAAATTGATGGGTCAAAGAAGAAATCTAAAGGGAAATAAAATATATCTTGAAAGAAATATATCAGTTTTTTTAAAACAAATATACAGTGACACAAATGCCTACATTAGGAAAACAAAAACATCTCAAATAAACAGCCTAAGTTTATAACTCAAAGAACTGAAAAAAAAGAAGACAAAAGCCAAAGTTAGCAGAAAGAAGTAGATAACAAAGGTCAGAAAATAAATAAATAAAACAGAAATTAGAAAAACAATAGAAAACAATAAATTGAGTTGATTTTTTGAAAAGATAAAACTGACAAACCTTTAGCTAAACTAAGAAGAAAAAAGACTCTAAGTAAAATAATAAATGAAAGAGTAGCCATCATAACTGATACCACAGAAATACAAATGATTATAAGAGACTGCACTAACAGTTTGGATAATCTAGAAGAAATGGATAATTTCTGGAAGCATACAACATACCAAGAGTGCATCATGACAAAATAGAAGATCTGAACAGACCATAACAAATAAGAATTGAGTAAGTGATAAAAAACTTCTCAGTTAAAAAAGTCTAGGACCAGAGTAATCTTGGTTGTAGGTCCTTATTTTTCATCACTT
This sequence comes from Lyroderma lyra, assembly GCA_004026885.1. Lineage (NCBI taxonomy): Eukaryota > Metazoa > Chordata > Mammalia > Chiroptera > Megadermatidae > Lyroderma > Lyroderma lyra. The sequence continues at coordinate 88,949 of PVJL010003749.1, forward strand.
TGAATATTTCCTACCAATTTCTTCTGGCTGACAAAGTTTTCTTTGGGAAATCAATTCATAGTCTTATGGGAGTTCTCTTGCAGGTAACTAACTGCTTTTCTCTTGCTGCTCTTAAAATTCTCTTTTTATCTTTAACCTTTGGCATTTTAATTATGGTGTGTCTTGGTGTGGGCCTCTTTGGGTTTATCTTGTGGGACTGTTTGTACTTCCTGGACTTGTATCTATGAGTATTTTCTTCACCTGGTTAGAAAAATGTTTCAGTCATTATTTCTTCAAATAGGTTCTCAATCTCTTGCTTTCTATCTTCTCATTCTGGTACCCCTATGATGTACATGTTGGTATACTTGATGTCATCCCAAAGACCTCTTAAACTATCCTCATTGTCTTTTAACTGGCTGATTTGATCCTCTGCTGCTTCATCTAGTTTGCTGGTTATTCCTTCTAGTGCATTCTTCATTTCAGTTATTTTATTTTATTTTGTTCGTTTGTTTTTGTTGTTTTTTTTTTTGTTTTTCATAATGTTTCAACTTTTTTTTAAAATTCATTTTTATTGTTAGACTTATTGGGGTGACATCTGTTAGCAAGGATTACATAGGTTTCAGGCATACAATTCTACAGTGCATTGTCAACTTGATGTATTTTTTTATTTTTAACTCTGCCTGGTTCTTTTAATGGCTTTTATGTTCTTTTTAATGTTTGTCATCTCTTTGTCGAAGTTATAACTAAGTTTTTTCAGCATCCTTATAACTATTGTTTTGAATGCTATATGTGGTATGTTACTTGCTTCCATTTCATTTAGTTCTGCTCCCAGAGTTTTCTCCTGTTCTTTTATTTGTAACATATTTCTTTATTTCCTCATTTACACTGCCTGTGTTTTTGTTTATATGTATCAGGTACGTTTGCTATGTCTCCCAGTCTTGGCCTGATGGTCTTATTTGGTAGGTGCCCTGTGGGACCCTGGCACAATCTCCCTAGTCACTGCTTCAGGTGCCCCAAGAGTGTCCTTTCTGTGAGGTGTGTATGCACTCCTGCTATAGGTGAGACTTGATTGCTATTGGCAAGTCAGTGGGTAGGATTGACTCTCAGGTTGATTGGTTGTAGGGTTTGGCTGTATCCATAGTTCATGTGTTCCTTTATGTAGGAGGGTGCTTACCTTATTGAGCAGGATTTGCTCCAGTAAGCTCTAGTGCCTGTAGAAACTGCCCTTTGTGTGTGCCACTTGTGAGGTTAATTGGGTGGTGCTCTACTGTGTGGTCTGAAGGCAACCTCCAAGTGTCCTGGTTTGGGAGTTTTGGGGAGGCGCTTGGGTGTAGGCCCAGGTCACCCACTGTCTGTGACTGGTTTGGGACTTTGTGATAGGGGCTACAAAGTGATTCACAGTTGTTTGCTGCTTGTGCTAAACATGGAGGCATCTAAGACAGGTCAATTTGTGGACCTAAGATGGCTGCCACTAATACCAGGCCTAGGGTAGCTCCACAAGAAGCTAGGATACACTGAGGCCTGTTGCCATCTGCCAGCTCCCATAAAATGTAGGTAATGATAAAGCCTCGAACAGCATGGAGTTGGGCATGGTGTGGTTTCAGTGAACTACTAGAGTAGAGGTCACCAGACCAATTCACATTGAGATTTGGCCATGGGCATGGTGGCAGAGAGCAACACAAGAAATACAGTACTCACCTGCTGGCTGTACAGAAAGAGGACCCCATACAGGTAAAATAATGACAGTGTTCCAGCCCTGGCTCTGAAGCAACACATCTCAGCTTGCTCCCTGTATGTCTTAGCTGCCTCCTGGGTCACTATTTTTTCACTGAAGCCCAGAGTGAGCACCTGCTAGTAAATTAGCAGACCCTTTAAGGGTTTGCTAAAGCCTTCTGTTTCACCTGAATGGTAGAAATCTGCACTGTTTTTCACAGACAGATGTTGTAGGGGCTGCTCTTCCTGGCACCAGTATTCTTGGCTGAGGAACCTGGTGTGGGACTGAGGTCCTTCACTCCTCCAGAAGGAACATCCATGGCCAAGATATCCCTTGTGATATCTGCCACAAGGATAGTCCATTCTCCATATCTTCCCCTCCTACCAGACTCAATGTGGCTTCTTTACACTTTTAGTTATAAAACTTATGTTTAACTAGACTTCAGATTTTTCTATAATTTAGTTGTAATTTTAATGTGTTCACATAAGGAAGCAGGCATGGTGTTTATATACTGGGCCATCTTGAATCTCCTGAATAGATACTATTTTTAAGTAGATCCAGGGTAGATCACATGTGAGGCCATAAAACAAGCCTTGGAAAATTCAAGAAAGTTGAAATTATGTCAAACATCTTTTCAAACCATAACAGTATTAAACTAGAAATCAATTACAAGAAAACTGGAAAAAGCATATACACAAAATTGTGTGGAATTAAAAACCACAAAAAGGGCAGCTCGGCAAGATGGTGAAGAGAGAGGCAATCTCTAAAACCTCTCCTGAAAAATGCAATTAAAAGATGGCCAAAATTCAACAAGGGAAAGCTTGAACAGTATAGTGACAGCTGAGAGATCCATGCATTGCAAGGGGTGCGTGTGTCGGGGTGGGGGGTAAGTGGGAGAGCAGGAAGGGAGCAGAGATGGATCATGATTTGATCAGACCAGGGCTAACTGAAGCAACAAAAAAGGAATTAGAAAATACTGGGCAGAGGGGAAGCTGAGTGATGACAAAAGTGGAGGTCAGATTGGTGGGAATCCCATCAGACAGTGGGTGAGCTGGACCTAGCACCAGTGTGTTAGAGACACAGTCTGGGAGCCATGCCCTGGGTGGCATGAATGCTGAGGGAGTCATCCAAACTGCCCTAGGCAGGAATAGGGCCCCCAACTGCAGTGCACAGCTCTCAGCCCTTGAAAATGCTCCCAGGACTGGTTGCCATGGAAACAAACCATTGAAACAGGGTACTGGAAGAAACACAGGCTCAGGAGGAGGGAGAAAAGCAGAACTATATGTACTCATCCCAACCTATGTAAGTGGCCTCAGCTTGCATTCCAGCAGTCTTCCTTTTCTCCCCCAGCTTCCCCAATGAACCACAGGAAGTAAAGTGACCATAGACTGCCCCGCCCTTAAACACTGGTAGAGACCAAACATACAGCTTAAACCCTTCTCCTGTCTCTGAAAACTTGCTCACCCAGCATCACCTTGTGTCCACTCTATAGCAAGACACCACAGAAATACAAATCAGAAGCTAAAGAAATCTCCTTGGTACTGTCAGAGGTAAAGCTCTCATATTGAAAAAAAAGAACACAGAAAACAATATGAGTACCTCAGAACTCAGAAAGAAGATGAAAAATCTCTAGAAGAGGATCTTATAGATGTAGAAATTTATGAACTAACTGGCATAGAATACAAGGCTACAGTTCTAAAGGCTCTCAGATAAATGAAAATATATTGGTAGAGAACTATAGCTGAGATGCATGATCTCAGAAAAAAAGATTTGTGAAGCAAACGCACATTTTAACAAAAAATTCAAATTATAAGGAATAACTAGATGGAAATTGAAGAGATAAATCATACAATAAAAAAGTGAGAAATAAAATAACTGCCATAGGAAACAGTACCAACCAGATGGAGGAAAGAATCAGTGATATTGAAGATCGGAACATCGAAAAAACACAGAAACAAGAAGATAGGGACTATAGAGTCAAAAGAGTAAAAGAACATTGCAAGAACTATCTCACTGCATTGGGGGGAATAAAAAGCAATATTAGTAAGCATAGAAGAGGAAAGAGAAAAATCTCTACAGAGAACATACAAAACCAAAAAGATTGAAAGAACTCTGCAAGAACTATCTGACTCCATGAGACAAAACAACATCAGGATAATAGGATTAGAAGAAGGAGCAGAGCACTCTACAGAGAGCATACTCAAACAAATAGTAGATGAGAAATTTCCAAACCTATAGAAAGATATGGAAACCAAATTCAAGAAGAATGTAGGTCTCTACTTGGACCCTAGCAGATCTTCTCCAAGACACATTATACTGAAGATGTCAAAAGACAAAGACAAAGAGACAATTCTCAAGGCAGCTAGGGAAAAAATAACTATAATCTTTAAATGAAAACCCACCCGGCTATCATTAGACATCTCAGCACAGACTACAAGCCAGGCGGGAGTGGAATCAAATATTCAAAATATTAAAAGAGAGAAACTTCCAGCCAAGAGTAAATTATGCAGCAAAATTATCATTCAGATATGAAGGAGGAATAAAAATCTTCAAAGACACACAGAAGCTGAGGGAATTCTCCAGCATGATGCTGGCATCTCACAAAATACTGATGAAGGCTCTTCAACCTGAAACAAAACATCAGGATAAGTGGAATAAAGTTGGGACAACAAAATAAATATAAAAATTTAAAAAAGAAAGAAGTAATGGCCATAGAAAATCCTTACATATCAATCATCACTATAAATGTAAATTGACTGAACTCAACAATAAAAAGAAAGAGTAGTGGCCTGAATTAAATTAAAAAACTCATCCATAATCTGTCTCCAAGAGACACACCTTAGCCATAAGGACAAACACAGACTCAGAGTGAGAGAATGGAAAACAATACTTCAAGCAAATGGCACCCAGAGAAAAGCAGGAGTTGCCATACTGATATCTGATGAAACAAACTTCAGGCTAAAAATTATAACAAGAGACAAATATGGACATCTTATCATGATAAAAGGGGCAATACAACAACAAGAAGACTTGACACTAATGAATGTATATGCCCCGAATAAAGAAGCATCAAAATATACCAAGGAACTACTAATAGATCTTAAATGAGAAACACAAAACATAATTACAGTAGAGAACCTAAACACCCCTTAACAGTCATGCACAGATCATCCAAACAGAAAATAAATAATGAAATATCAGCTTTAAATGACCCATTACAGCAATTAGATATAATTGACATTTACAAGACCCTTCATCTGGCAAGAAAAAATAGAGAGAGAAAGACTATACCTTCTTTTCTAGTGCACATGGAACATTCTCAAAAATAGACCATATACTGAGACACAAAACTGGCCTCAGCAAATTCAAGAAGATTGAAATAATATCAAGTGTATTCTCAGACCACAAAGCTCTGAAATTGGAGATCAACTGCAAAAAGAAAGTAGAATAAATCACATATACATAGAGATTAAATAATTCCTTATTTAAAAAAATGACTGGATCAAAAAACAAAAAAAGAAGGGATTAAAAATACATAGAAACTAATGACTATGAAAATACAGCATGACAAAATTATTGGGACCCAGTGAAAGCAGTAATAAGGGGAAAATTCAATTGCTGCAGAAAAAGCATTTGACAAGATATAACATCCATTTATGATCAAAACGCTGAATAAAATGGGTATATAAGGAAAGTACCTCAGCATAATAAAGGCCATGTATAACAAATCCTCAGCTAGTATCATACTAATGGGAAAAAGCTGAAACCCATTTCCCTAAAGTCAGAAACAAGAGAGGGATGCCCCCTTGTCACCACTGCTATTCAATATAGTACTGGATGTTCTAGCCAGAGCAATCAGGCAAGAGGAAGGCATAAAAGCTATCTAAATTAATAGAGAAGAAGTCAAACTGTTACTATTTGCAGATTACATGATCCTTTATGTAGAAAATTCCAAACACTCCACCAGGAAACTATTAGAAACATAAACAAATACAGTAAAGTCATAGAATATAAAACCAATGTACAAAAATCAATAGCGTTCCTATATACAAACAAGTGTTTAGATAAAGAAATGAGAGTGTCAATATCTTTAGTGTTTGTGACCAAAAAAAAATACCTGGGAATTAACTTAACAAAGACTTACACATGGAAAACTATAAGACACTTTTGAAAGAAATTGAAGAGGACACAAAGAAATAGAAAGATATTCCGTGTTCACAAATAGGAAGACTTAACATTGTTAAAATGGCCATATTACCCAAAGCAATATACAGATTTAATGCAATTCCCATTAAAATCCCACAAACATACTTTCACAAAATAGGTAAAAAAAAAAAAAAACATGTTCCAATTTTATGGAATCACAGAAAACCTCAGATTGCTGAAACAATACTACATAAAAATCTAAGCCTGGTGATATCATGCTCCCCAATTTCAATTTATACTACCAAGTATCAATAATCAAACAGCTTGGTATTGGCAGAAAAACAGACACACTGACCAATGGAAGTGAATAAAAAAGCCAGACATAAATTCACAAATATATGGAAAAATAATTTTTGTTATAGGAGCAAAAAATATTCAATGGGAAAATAAAGCCTCTTCAGTAGATGTTGCTGGGAAAACTGGAATAACATATGCAAAAAAAAAGTGAATCTGAACTGTGAACTGTCACCATCTACTAAAATTAATTCAAAATGGCTTAAAAACCTCCACATAAAACTCAAAACAATAAATTGTATAAAAGAAGACATTGGTTCTAAATTTATAGACCTCGGGCTCAAGAAGGACTTCATGAACTTGTCCTCAAAGGCAAGGGAAGTAAAAACAAAAATAAATAAATGGGACTATATCAAAATAAAAAGCTTCTGCACAGCAACAGAAACCTTCCACAAAGCAAAGAGACAGCCAACTGAATGGAAGAAAGTATTTGCAAACAACACATCTGATAAGGGTCTAAAATCTAAAATATATGAAGAACTAGTGGTTCCCTGGTGGTATATTGGCTAGGCCTCAGTGCTCTCATCACCATGGCTTGGTTTCAATTCCCAGCCAGGGAACCACCAATAAATAAATAAATAAATAAATAAATAAATAAATAAATAAATAAAATATATAAAGAACTAGTGCAACTAAACAACAAAAACACAAAGAACCCAATTAAAAACTGGGCAGAGGACCTAAATAGACACTTTTCCTATGAAGGTATACAAATGGCCAACAGACATATGAAAAAATGCTCAATCTCATTAGCTACTTAGGAAATGCAAATCAAAACCACAATGAGATACCACCTCACACCTGTTAGAATGGCTATTATGATCAAGACAAGGAATAACAAGTGCTGGAGAAAAAGGAACTCTTGCACACAACCAGTGGGAATGCAAATTGGTACAACTCTTATGAAAGATAGTGTGGAGGTTACTCAGAAAATTGGGAATGGAGTTACCATATTACCCAGCAATTCCCCTTCTGCATATCTACCTCAAAAATTTGACAACCTTAGCCCACAAGGACTTATATACCCCAATGTTCATCACAGCACTGTTCACAGTGGCCAAGACGTGGGAACAACCAATGTGCCCTTCAATAGATGACTGGAGAAAGAATCTATGATACATATATAGAATGGATTATTGCTCAGCTGTAAGCAAAGATAAAATACTGCCATTTGTGGCTCCTGAGCCACTTTCCTGCTTGAGCCCACTCCTACCTCTTAGGAGTGCACTTTCTCTTCAATAAACTATCTCTGTTTCATTTCTAAAAAAAAAGAAAATACTGCCATTTGCAACAAAATGAATGAACCTTGAGATCATCATGCTAAGCAAAATAAGCCCACAGAAAAAACGAACAATCATATGACTTCACTCATATATAGAACATAAAACTGAAAACAAACCAACAAACAAACTCATGGACATAGTCAATAGTTTAGTGGTTACCTGGGGGCAAGGAGAGAAGGGGTGGGAGAAGAGGGAGGTGGAGCCATATATATATGGTGATGGAAAGGGAACTCCCACTGGGTGATAAACACATATAATACAACACATAGACAATGCACTGTAGAATTGTACACCTTGAACCTATGTAATTTTTGCTAACCAACATCGTCCCAGAATGTTTAACAATAATAAAAAACACAAGACATATGAACCAATAAAACAAAACAGAAGCAGTCTCACAGATACAGAGGAGAAACTGTTGTTTGTTAAAAGAGAGAAGTGTGAGGGAATGGGTGAAAAGATGAAGAGAAATAGGAGATACAAACTTCTAGTTATGAAATAAATAAGTCAAGTAGATGTAAGGTTAAGCCCAGTGAATATAGTTAATAATATCATAACTTTTTATGGTGACATATAGTTTAGAAGACTTACCGTGATGATCATATTTTAAGGTATATAAAGTTTAAATCACTGTGTTGTACACCTTAAACTAATATAATATTTATGTCAACTACATTTTAATTAAAAAGTTAAAATATAACAAGTATTGATGATGGCATGGGGAATAAGGAACCCTTGCATGTTGTTAGTGGGAATGTAAATTGGTACAGTCATCATGGAAAACATTATAAATGTGGAAAAGGTCATATGCCTTAAAAGGTATCAGGATGAGACCTTAGACATCACTTAGTCACTATCACTTCATGCAGAATAACCAAGGTGACAGTAAGTTGGTTAGTCAAAAACTTAAAACTAGAACTACCATTTTATCCTACAATTCCACTTCTAAGTTACATCCAAAGGAAATAAAATTGCTCTCATAGAGATATTTCTATTCCCATATTCATTAACACATTGTTCACAATAGTCAAGATATGGCAACAATCTAAATGTCCATTGACAGATAAATGGACAAAGCAAATGTAGTATATATAGTAAAATATTTCAACCTTAACAAAGAATGAATTTCTGACACTTGTGACAACATAGATGAAATTGGAGGACATTGTGCTAAGTGAAATAAGCCAGACACAAAAAGACAAATACTGTATGATCTCATATATGCATATAGGTTGAATCTAAAAGAAGTCAAACTCATGGTAACAGAGTAGAATGGTGGTTTCCCGGGGTTAATGGGTTGGTGGGACAAAAGGGGAGATGTTGATCAAAGGGTAAAAATTTTGTTACAAAATGAATGAATTCTGGATACCTACATCTGAAAATGTACATCGAGATCATTATAATTAATAATTTATTATATACTTGAAATTTGTTAAGAAAGTAGATCTCAAGTGTTTTTATTCTCCCACATAAAAGGGTAACTATAGGGGTGATGAATATATTAATTAGGTTGAGTGTAGTAATCATTTCACAATGTATATGCATATACACTTCAAATATATAAAATTTTAATTTGTCCATCTTACATGCTTATAATTTTGTAATAAAAGATTTGATATAGATTATCAGCTCATAAGAAGTAACATTATTTGTATAATCACAAGCATGTATGGTTATGATTTTGTAATAAAATCATAACTCAAGTCTGGGTGTTATTTCTGCTGGATCCTGTATATGGACCTGGTCAAACAGACAATAAACTTTTTCCAATAAAAAATAAAAATTAGGTTGATCAATGACCAAATTATAAAAATTTTTTTTGAGCCACACATTTTTGCTCCTTCTACCAAACAAAAGGTAGTAGAATATTGTTTTTTATTTTCCTAGAATAATTACAACTTCACAAATTCTGTCTCCATTAAGGAGTCAGCAATGTGATAGCATAGATAGTGGCTGAAGGTCATGGTTCTGGTTGGGCTCCAACGACTTACTGTACCACTTTGGCTACTCTACATGAAGTGATACTGACTAAGTGATGTCTGAGCTCTCACTCTTCTAGCTCTTAAGGCCAATGACCTCCTCTACTATTTTCGAAAATGTATTTGGTAGAAACACTAGTTTTCCAGAGATTAAAGGCTTTATTTAAAAAAGAGTTTTTTGTCAAATAGATTTTGGAAACTGTGAGTTAAGCAGAATTAGACAAGTTTCTGCTTAGAAAATTTAAAACATATTTGCTAATGTGCTTCAAATGGGGCTGGATATAATGTATAGAGCTCCCACAATTCTCTGTAAAACATGTGCTACATGAGCTCTTTTTCAAAATAAGGCTTTAAAGAACTCAAACACTGTAAATACTGATTCACTGAGTTTCAATGTTAGAAAGCCATTTATGAATTGATAATTTTTATGCTATTATCAGAGTAAAGACAAGGACCATGTACACATCACCTTTTCTCATAAATGGAGATATACTATGATTCATTCTAACGATATCTGTATAGTTGGTCATGGGGTTCTTTTTCATTACATCAAATGAAGTGTTATAGACAATTTTATCTAACAGCTCTTCTTTTAGGTTCTTCCCCAGGAATTCCATCACTTTTCTAATTTCGTGTCTTGGGTCCTGTGGGAGAGTAGAAGAAACATAAATTTTTTTTCTGAGGAAAAAATATAACAGCAGTTAAACCTTAGAGAATTAAGCATAGGAACAATGATAAAACCACTTGAACACCTGCTAGTTTATGTTTAAAAGTAATTCTGAAAAGTTATGCTTATTATTATATGTAGATTTATGAATTTCAAATCAATAAATATGACAATTTAAAGTGCAATTGTATTAAAGCAATTGTGATTTATCCTGTGCTATATCTGATGTAAGGAGACATGCTAAGAATTGTTTTGTCTGGGAAGCTTATTATTTTACTTCACTAGTGCAAGTAACAGATAAAAAGCTATTTGGAAGAATAGGTAGCAATCTTTCAAAATGAACAGACATGTTTCTCCTTGTGGTTAAAGAAACACAAACATATGGTGTCTACATTGCTCTGACATGATTCAGAGGAGTTGGGGGGGGCCACCATGTTTCGGCTTTGGCTTTGATGTTTTGGTGACCCTAGATCTGGGCTTATTCCTGACTCTGAGCATGTTGGGTTCACCTGTTTACATGGGAACCTCATGAGAGACACTTATACTCTGAAATGGGTTCCTGCCTCCTCTAAAAGTGGTATGGGTGTTGCCCTGTTTGGAAGTCTCTAGGCTCCCCCTTGCAGGTCTCCCTTCTTCTCCCCAGCAGTTCTGCATCATGTTTTTATGTCCTTCTCAGCTAGCTGTCCATTCTTTTTGGCTGTCTCAAACAGACACAGGGCTGGGGGAGGCAGATGGCTATACTGACACTTAGGAAAGCTGCAGAGAGCAAGAATGGATTGCAACCAAACTGCTGGAAGAAAAGAAGCAATGCATTCTGTCTACCCAAAGGGGAAAGAAGAAAGAGAGGCCATGGTTAATGAAAGATATGAGTTGGCAATTCATGTCATAAACTGAGGCTTGGCTCTATTCTTCCTTACTAGTTCTTTTCTGTTAAGTGTCATACTTTTTTTCCTTCAAAGTCAGAGCAAATGATGGGGAGAGGTAGTGATACTGGAAGGAGGAAACAGGACAGCTAAAAAGGGATAAAACTTTTAACTCAAACAAGAGATCTCTTTCATGCTTCTGGGTGAGGTGGGCATTAGCCTTAGTAGTGAGGCTTATAAGAATAAACAGGCTGTTTTCTGCAAAATAAGGTAGCATGCTTATAGTTTCATATGCTACATGGCAAGGTGGTTGGAGAAGTTGAAGTTGGCATGCAAAATATTTTGCATAGATAAACTGTTATACATTATTTTCCTTCATTTCTATAATGGATTTATAACTTGCAGAAAAAAACACTGAAAAGTCAAGATTTAAGTACATTTCTTACTTTTATCATTTCTTCATAGAAAAGATAGAGGATGGGGTGACTTTCTTTCTTCTTCCACCAGCCTTTCACATGGTCAAACCAGGACCCCCATACCACTGGAAGGAAGACACATATGGATTTGGGCAAATGAGAATAGGAAAAGCCAGAGAATAAAATGTATTCAGAATACAAATAGAAGATGTAGTCAGGGTTACTCTAAAACAGGAGGACTTACTTTTCATACCTCAAATATTTATTTTCTGCATGACTTTTCTTCCTTTTGGAAGCTGGCAAGATTACCAGTTACTTATCCTCTTTCAGCCTAAGACTCATCTCTGAAAAGGAGTGAATAATGGTATCTACTTTAAATGGTAACATCAGGATGCATTAATTTATTACACAGAGCATACTATGTGCTCAGCACTGTTCTAAGTACTGGGGATAGATCACTGAACAAGATAGGTAGAAACACTACCCTGAAAGTATATCTTTAAAGGAGACAAATTAGATAAATGTGAAGTATGTAGTATACGAGATCATAATACATGCTTAGGAGAAGATAAATCAGAGAAGTAGAGAAAAAGTGTTGGGTTTATGTAGGAAGTTGGAATATTCATAAGCTAGTCAGAGAAGGGATATTTGAGAAGTCAACATTAAGTAAAACCCTGGAGAAAGAGAAAAGTGTATCCCTAGGCAAAGGGAACTGCAAAGTAAAGTACTGGGGCAAGAAGTGCCTGGTGTGTGGGGCACAGCAAGGAGGCCAAGGGGACTAGGACTGAGTAAGAGAGGGGCTGAGCACAGAGAGAAAACTGTGAGAGTTAAGTAGCCCCAAACCTGCAGGCCTTATGGGTTCCAGTTAGGCTCTGGCTTTCCTCAGTGAAATGATGCCATCAGTGGGCTCTGAGCAGAGAAGTGAGGTGGTCTGACTTCTCTTTTAACAGAATCACCCTGGTTTCTGTGTTGGAAATAGACAGTAGCTTGGCAAGGTCAGAAGTTGAGAGACAGGGCAGGGACTATTCATTTATCCAGGAAGCATATGATGGTAGCTTGGACCAGGATGGTAGAAAAAGTGTTGAGAATTGATAGGATCCTGAATATATTTTGAAGGTCAACAGATTTTCTAACAGATTTGCCGATGGGTTGCATGAACTATGTAGGAAAAAAAGCTCAAGATAAGTTCAAAATTTTAGACCTGAGCAACTTAAAGGATTCAGCCACAGTTAACTAAAATGTGGAAGCCTGCAGGAGGAGCAGGTTTTAGAAGAGAGACAGGAGCTCAAACTTGGATATGTGAAGTTGGAGATGCTGCATAGACATTCAAGTGAATGTGTCACTGCAGCAGCTGAGTCTAAGCAGCTGAAGCACAGGGCTGGGGATGGGACTAGAAGTGCAAATCTAGGGATTGTCAGCAGATAGGTGGCATTTGAAGTCATGAGATAACCCCAAATCTGCTCCAATAGGAGTTTATGGCATATGTGTGTGCATGTGTGTGTGCGTGTGCATGCATGCACGTGTGTGTCTGTTTGTGTGTAGTGTGTGGGTAGAAGAGTACCCTCCAAAGCTTTGACTTTCAAGCTTTCTTCATGGGTGCATCAGCCTAGTCATGAGCCCCATGCTCTCAAGTCACTTCCTCATGACTCTCTTTGTCTAAAGCAGTGGTGCTCAACCTTTCTAATGGTGCGACCCTTTATTACAGTTCCTCCTGTTGTGCTGACCCCATAAAATTATTTTCGTTGCTTCTTCATAACTGTAATTTTGCTACTGTTATGAATCGTAATGTAAATATCTGATTTGTGTTTTCCGATGGTCTTAGGTGACCCCTGTGAAAAGGTCATTTGACCCCCAAAGAGGTTCACGACCCACAGGTTGAGAACCGCTAGATAGGCATCTGACATAATTGTTAGAGCATCCACAATAAACTTTATTGAAGATATTAAAGCAGTAAAAAATACCTCAGGGTATAAATGTATTATTCTCAAAATTTATGTTATAAAGAGTAAATTGCAATAATAATTTTTTTTGGTAGTTCCTTGGTTGGAAATTGAAACCAGGCCATGGCATTGAGAGCACCGAAGTCTAGCCACTACACCACCAGGGAACCCCTGCAATAATAATTTTTGACAGCATTATTAAAATCAAATGCAATTAAAGGCATCATATTTCCATACTTTAGTGATGGACTGTTGTTAATTAAAATAAATACTTTATCAAATTTATTTATCATTATTTTAGAGGAATAGGATTTAAATATAGGAGAATTGTAGAAGGAAATTATTTCTCCATAGGACAAAATAAATAATTAGCAAAAAGAAATTCAAGTATAAATTTCGAATTGGAATTATCAAGTAATTCAGTGTAAATGTTTAGGTTTTATTCATGCAAACCTGCCAATTCAATCTTATAGTGCGAAACAATTTGAAATTGTATTTATATGGTACCTTTCCAAAGGGGTAACTTGAAAATGTTTGCTGAAATCTTTTTTTAACTTTTGAAATATCTTTGTCTTATTAAAGTATTTAGATATACACAAAAGTAAAGGAGATAGTATAGTGAACTTCCATGAAACCATTACTCAGCTTGGACAATTTAATCACTTTTTACTATATTTGGACTCTTTTAGGAGAAGGGTTAATGCCGTAAAAGCTCTAGTGGTATTTGAGACTTAGAAAAACTTCAAGGAACTTGTGGTAACTTGATTTTGACACTGGAAGCATGATTGCAAGGCTGTACATTTCTGCACATGATAATTTGTGATCCAGAAACCACCCATCACCAACTTCTGACGGTTATGGCTAGAAAACTTGCTCATGCACAAAAACTTTCTCTTCATTTGAACATGTAGGGAATTGGGAAGACTTTAATATGACAGCAAAGCACAAAGGATTTGAGCTGAACTAGACTTGCCTATGTTCAAAATCTAGCCCCTCAACTTACTAACAAGGTAATCATAAGTTACTCTAACTCACTGAATTTCAATTTTATCACCTATAAGTTATGAATATTATTACCATGGTTTAAAGATTAAACAAGTGAAAGAATGTAAAACACTTAGCATAGGCTTGGAGTTGGAACATTCTTATGTGATAGCTGGTTCCCTTATAATACTCTTTTGACTTTATTCAGATAATACGTTTTCACTAGAAGCAGATCCACTGACCACTGATGACAGGTACCCAAGTCTACACCACATCTCTCAAGAATGTTATCTCTTATCCTCCCCCCACCTAAAATAAAAAATCAGAGCTCATTCTGTGGGTGATTTTATGGGAAGAATTTTAGAGGAAGGAAAATTGTATGTGGCAATATTATCCTCTGCACATATAGATGAAGACCAGTTCCTTCCATTTGGCTTACCTTTGCCTGACAGGAATGTTTCAAAGTACTCATCCCAGCTCCCTGGGTCAGGGAGTGCTTTGTTCATCTTTTGAAAATAGTAGTAAGACACCATGTTGTCCTTGGCATTCCTTGCCACATATATTATCTAGTCATCAAAAAATGTACAAGGAACTGAATGTAAAAGATAAAGTGATTGAGAAATTGGGCATTTCACGTACATAGCATCTGTCTGTGTTCATAACAACCAAGTCCTAAAGGTCACGAATATATCTGTTTTCTTCCACTCATCATTCAGCAGCCAGTATAATCTTGTAAACATGCAAATATGATCATGTTGCTCTCTGTATAAGTTTTTAATATCGTACACTGCTCTTAGAATTAAGTTAAAAATTTCTTGACCTGGTGGTATACGAGGCTCTGTGTGATCTAGGCCTTAACTTGCTCTTCAATCTCCTCTTGCTAGCTGCTTAAGTCACACTTGCCCTTCCTCCTTCTGCAGTAGCGCTTTTTTGAAGTTTTTTAATCTTTCTGGCCACTTTTTTCAATGTCTCTTGTTCTGCCATTTCTCTTGTAGATCAGGAGATCCTAAACCAATGAACATCAAGAGGACTGTGCCTCACCATAAAATAGTGTGTAAAATTTTGTGTAGATGTGCACTTCACCAGAAATGGAGACACAACTTCCCTCAGATTATCAGTGGCATTTGTGATCACTAAAAGTTTAAAACCTTCAATTTTAATGTTGGATTTTTTATAGAGCTCTGCTTGGCCTATTTTATTCTCTTTTTGTTCACTTTTCTTATTTTCTTTTTGATTTTTGTTTTGTTTTGTTTGAGCCAGCTTCTTCCATTGCTATCAATTTTTATACAATATTTATGACAAATGTGTTTCTAATACATGCCACTCCTGTTTGCTTCATTTTCATATATCTATCTCAACCTGAATACTTTATCAGCATTTCAGATTTAATGGACTCAAAATTCAATTAAACTTCAGATAAACTTACTCTACCTCCTTCATCCCCTCTTTTCATTAAAGGACCACCATCAAACAATTACAATCACAAATTCATACTAAATGATTCTTTTTACACCTTTTCTAAGCCAATTCTTGGCCAACTCCTATAGATTCTATATGGGTTCTGTGTATTTGGAATTCATCTCCTCACTGCCTTTTTTACTTTTCATTAATAAATTTAAATTTATTAATTTATCTGTCATCAGTGGTAACATTGGTTAATAACATAATATAAATGTCAGGTGTACAACTTTATAATATGACATCTATATACACCATTGTGTGCTCACCACCCAAAGTTGAATCTACTGCTGTTATCTTGTATTTAACTCCATTTACCCTAATTGTCATAATTTGAGTCTTCCTAATTGTTTCACTAGACTATTGCCATTATCTCTTCATCAATATCCTGCTTTCAGTATTGCCCTTTTTCTTTCACCCCTGCATACCACCATATCTCCAGGGGATCTTTCAAAAATGTAAATGGAATAATTTCACTTCCTTGTTTACATTTCTCTATGGGACCCAAATACTCTATAAGATAAAGTCCAAACATATAGCATGATGATGAAGTCCTACACTTCTGTCTCTTGCACAGTTTTCAGGCTTCATTTCTGGACTTGCAGGTATTTTCTTAAAACACAAGAGGCTTCTTCTGCTCTTCTGGTAAACAGAAATGCCTCCCCTCTCCCCACACACACTTATCACTTGACAATTTCCGGTTTACTCCTTAGAACTCCACTCCTCTGTCACCCTTGTCAACACTCCTTGTCAACCCTCCTTATCAGTAGTTATGTAGTTCTACTTTTTCATTCCTAGAACACTTTACCCAGTTCTTCATTATGGTGTTTTACTGTTACCCCCAGTCCAGGCATGGCTATGGCTACACTAGAAATATATTAACATTTGTTTTTTAGTCATTATTTTTCTTACCCTGGACCAAGATCTACACTGGAAAACATGCTAGGTCAGTGTAGTACCACGATTAAGACTCTAGATACACTCTAGAGAACCAGGGATGGTATAAGTGTGGATCTTGACAAGATTCTTAAAGGGCACAGCACTGTACAAACAACTCGGTAAGATGTTATAAGTTTTATGACAACTTACCAAGTTGTTTGTACAGTGCTGCCAATGTATGGGCACGGTGGCAAGTTGGTGAACTTAATTGTCAGATTTTGGGCACAATGACAGCTCTGATGGCCATTCCAGGAAAAGAGTTCAAAGCTGCTTTGAAGGGTGAACTAGGTGTTGGCATTGGTACATAGCTTTTCAAGGGGAGTACTTCAAAGGTGCCCGTAGTGATAGTCAGCAATGAGTTATGTAGCACTTTTTCTAGGATGAGTTCACAAACTTAATTGTCTGACCTTATATAAGCTTAGAAAGAATGCTATGGTTATAGAATGTATAGAGTAGGCATTGTAGAGTAGTGGAAAGATCATGGGCCATCAGGTCAGGAAGACCTGGATTTGCAGCCTATCTCTTTCATCTTCCAGTGTTTATCATTGGACAAGTTGTATAACACATCTGTGCTACAGTGTGCTCTTCTGCACCTCACCCTCATAGCATCACTGAGGGACTGAGCATGCTCAGAACGAAGCCTAATAAAAATTGGTCCTCTTCCTCTTCTCAGTGTGGGTATATACTGAACCCATCCTCAACAATGAGAGATGAAGAACATGGAAGATAATCTCAGGTCCCATGATCTATTCCTTAATGCACCAGGATGGGGTGATTTAACAATTGTTCTAACACAATATTCTTATGAAGAAAATTCATCTTTGATTATTTGTTGCTTCAAACTTACCTTACACTTTTTTTCCCAGAAGGATGGAGGCAGTAGTTGCACAGGAAGATGAGTTTTCAGTGTCCTCGGTGAAGGCATTGCATTAGCCTGGTCAATTCCTGAAAAATTGTTCTGGCTTATTCTTTAATTTTTAAAAAGTTTTTGCTTTTTGTACAATATACTTTGCCACTTTATTTTATTTATGTCTTTTAGGTTTTATGTCATGTTTTAGCCTTTCTTTACTCCTAGATGATAAAAACATTCTCCCCTCTTTTCTTTAAGTATAATACTTAACACTTTATGTTTCATTTTGTGTGAAAAAATATTTAATACATTGACCTTCATTTGGTGTCTTATTTACTATTGAGTCCCCTTCTCTATTTCTCATCCTATTAACCTTCAATAATTACAGGAGTACCTCTCGCATCAGGGTTGTTGACACAGATACAAATCAGGACGCTAAAACCATGTTATGCACTAATTATCTAGATGATTCAGAGCATACTTACATTGTATTTTTAAATTACAATTCAAATAAAATAATAATTAAGAAACTGTTGTAGAGGTTTTGAGGACTCCCAAAGATGTGTCCACAGATCTAACCCAAATTACTGACTGTAGCTTAGAACACTTCCTAATATCAGTCCCCATCTTTTTAATCCTCTTTTTGCCACTTTTCCCCAAGTCTCCTGGTTTGACACTGACTGAGCAGTTTTAAAAACATGGCACATGTCAGACTAGTTTAAAAAAAACACATAAAACAATGAACATTAATTTGTTGATTCACTTTCCAAAGATGAATTCATAATACAGTTGTCTTACATTGCCTTAGAATAGATTGCTATAGAAACAGTGTTATTAAAGATGACTAGGTTTCCATGATGGTCCACTAGTCTGTTTAACTCCATCCTATTTCTCAGATACCTATACATGGAGTAGTCCATAAAAGACACACACACACACACACACACACACACACACACACACACACTACAGATATATATAGAGAGAGATATGTACTCTGTATCTATCTATATCTATCTATATATCCATATCTGTCATCTACATTTATATCTCTATATATTTTATATATATAGCTTAGTTGTTAAGAGCATGGACTTTAGAAACAGAATTCTTGAGTTCAAATCTTGGCTCAGTTACCTATTAGTTACGGATCTTGAGCAATTCATAACCTGTCTGTTTCTTAGTTTCTTCATCTGTTCCATGGGTATAAAGTAGCAGCTATCTTACAATGTGTGCTGTGAAGACTAAATGCATTAAAACACAAAAGGTATTTAAAATAAAGCCTGGCATGTAATAGTGCTATAAAAATCTTAGCTGTAGCTATATCATTTATTTTTCCATGAAAAGTGAATTGTGAATTCTAACATTGACCAATGTTGTCCTTGGTGACAGGCTTCCTTGACATTGGCACTGAGGTTCCACATGGAAAAGACTGACTCCACTGGGGGTAGAGGGGAGGATTAGGTAGATATTTCTTGGCACTTGTAATTCATTTACACTTCATTTAATAGAAAGATAGTACTGTTCTATTGTTAAGTATTAGAGTTAAATACGTTTTTAAGTCAAGGGACCTCCCTATATTTGCATAAGAAAAGGTAACTTTCATTCCGTGTTTAGAATTAGGAATCAAAGGAAAATTTTTTTGTTTGTTTTTGTTTTTGTTTTTGTTTTTTTTCAGTGTGTAATAAGCTTTCAGACTCTCTACTCCCAAATTGTTCATATTTAAGTAAAGATTATGATTCTTAAACTGGAGACTTACCAGGTTTTATTGTTCTTACCCACTCCAGGAAAGGTTGTCGAAGGTGAATGGGAGACCGTCTGCTCTTCTCAATGTCTCCATTGTTCTGTATCAGATCTACAATTTCCTGTGTCCAAGTTGTTCCTGAAAGAAAGTAGAATAAAGTATCAAGGAACTGATTATTCATTTTCTGCAATTTACAATTTGGGAAGATCTTATGCTATAAAAACAATTGTCTTTCAATACATCAGTTATGCTACTTACTACTTTGAATTGAAACCAACTACTAAGATTATCTTCTCACCAGAAAGTTGTAAGGAAAGAAATGTGACAATAATTTTTATCTTCCAATGATGTATTTTTAAAAATCTGAATGTGCATTGGTAGTTCTAGAAAATGATAATTATTAATAATAAATAATTATCCCAGGGTCTAGCAGAAGTAATGTCCTTACTAAAGTACTTATGTTAATACAGTTATGATATTGTTATGTTACACAATTACACGCCTATCATTTTGGTATATATTACCAGCTCATGAAACTGGGGTGTTATTTGTGCCAGACCTGATGTGTAACAATATGGGTTAATTAAAAGGTATTTCCATTTGAGAAAAATCACAGAAATTCTCAATCACTCATGTTTAGCATTAAACCCTTGCTGCTAATAAACAATCTTGTTCCTTTCCTCCAGTTACATTTTAAAGAACCATAAAATTGATCCAATGTGAAAAGGAAGAAAATGTGCAAAGGAAAACTAAGAATTCCACATAATCCATAAAATGGAGGAACCTAGATTGATTTTTTTTAAAGACAAAGAAAGACTCTATGTATTATTAAACAATGATGTCTACAAAAGAAGTTGAATTAGTTTTAAGTGGGAAAATAAACTCTGCTACATGTGGGGGTAATATCTGTTTCTCTCTATGGTTTCATCTACTATCTCCTTAGTGATTCTTGGGGGGGTGGGGTGAGGGCAGGTTCTGTTCAGCCCTGCGTGTTCTTGGCCTGTGCAGTGTTTAGCATCCCAGAAAATCTCTTCTTGTTGGCTTCTGGGACTATTGGCTGACTTGGTCTTGTTTCTCTGGAAGGAAACAGTGGTTTGGATATATGTGAGACTGTAGAATCAGATGGACTCCATTCTATGTCTGTGATACATGAAATGAGTGATTTTGGGTAAGTTATTTAAATCTACTGAGCATCAATTATTCTCATGTGTTCTGATAATTAGAAAATAGGCAGAACCCAGCTTACAGAAGGTATTAAATGAACATAAAGTGTTGTAATTTTTAGACTACGTTGGTGCTAATATACTTGGAGGGCCAGAGCCAGTATATATGAGAGCATCTTGTTCAGGTAACCCCTGCGGAGGCAGATGCCATTCTTGTCATAGTACCCTAATGCCAGTGTCCTGTGATCCTGGTTCCCTTTATCCTTCTTACTTTGATAATGGTCCCTGGGTGTTGTTCCATGGCTCACCTTCTAGACTGTACTCTGGTGCCATATCTGCTAAGCTCCTGGTTGGTTTCTACTCTGAATTAAAAGAATTTTTCTTTCTGCCCTCCTGGAATCAGAATAGTCTGATCCTTGACGGCTGCCTCCTTGTCAACTTATTGTCTTTAACTCCATAATGTTTGCTTCTTCTCAATCCAGGCTGCTTTTGGAGCAGCAGAGAAACCCTCCACATAGGTTGGTTCTGATTATTTTCTTAAATTCTGAGGGTTGTAGACACTGTGAGCATTTCAGGAAACATGCTGTTGTAGATACTGTGAGCATTTCAGAAAACTCATGCTCCCTCAGTTGTTTGTCCAGGTCATCCAAGGGTTTCTGCTAGGCTCCCTTGCTGCACACTCTAAACTTGTCTTGCAACCTAGTCTGTGAACAGGGAGCTTCACATTATGACTCATAATCACTGATAACTAGCCATAAGGAAGCTGAATCCTACTAGTCCATGCTCCCAGAGTCATCACCACTGCCTGACTTCCAGTGCAATCTGATATCTTCCCCTTTATGGGCTCAGTTTGCTAGCCAGAAACTTCCCATATATGGATGTTGACCTGAATAGAATCTCAGCAAGTTATGACCTGGCTCAGGCAGGCTGTGAATAGAGTTATGCCACAGAGCAGGGGTCCCTAACCCCTAGGGCCATAGACTGGTACTGAGCTGTGGCCTGTTAGAAACCAGGCTGCACAGCAGGAGGTGAACCAAGAGTGTGTGGGTGAAGTTTCATCTGTATTTACAGCTGCTTACCATCACTCACATTACCTCCTGAGCTCCACCTCCTGTCAGATCAATAGAGGCATCAGATTCTCATAGGAGCATGAACCTTATTGTGAACTGCACATGTGAGGGATCTAGGTTGCATGTTCCATATAAGAATCTGATGCCTGATGATTTGAGGTGGATCTGAGCGGTGTAACTAATGCTGGGGTGTGGCTGCAAATACAGATTAACATTAGCAGAGAGGTTTGACTGCACACAGACCGTAATAAATCAATTGCTTGCAGACTCATATCAGAACCCTATCAGTGAGTGGCAAGTGACAATTAGCTGCATCTTGTGGAAGGCTTTATAATGTCAAGTGAGTCATACAATTATTTCATTATATAGTACAATGTAATAATAATAATAATAATGGAAGTAAAATGCATAATAAATGTAATGCACTTGAATCATCCCAAAAATCTTTTCTCACCTTTCGATCTATGAAAAAATTATCTTTCATAAAACTGGTCCTTGATGCCAAAAGGGTTGAGAACCACTGCCGTAGAGCGATGTACAGAAGATTATAAAGGGTATAAGATGTGCCACCCAAATTTCCCTTCTAAATGGAAGGGTTTATTCTCCATTGATGGTGCTGCTGGCAGAGAGCCCTTAGCTAGTCATCCCTCTTTAGGACCAGTGTCATTTTCTGAAGCACCTGGTGTTCAGTGACTGGCTGACACCTGGTGTTCTCACACCAATTGGGATGGCACAGGCTCTGAAGGCCCATTTCAGGTACACAGCTTACCATGGGGATGGATAAAGTTCTTGTTGAAACTAAGTTGATGCTTCACTTCCTCATCTACTTAATCCTACTTCTTATTTTTTCCTTCTAGAAGAAGTGATCCCAAGACCATCCCATAGTAAACATTCTACATACTTATTTCTCACTCAGAGTCTGACTCCTAGGGAACTCAACTTTTGACATGGACAGAAAAGAGGCTAATTTTGGAGTGACTTAGGATTATCTCAGGCTGACTTAGACAGTAGCACATGGAAGCCTGCAATAAAGGTACATAAGATCTTATTTGGATTTAGGGTCTTTCTAGAAGTAATAAAGTTAAAATGATGTTATTAGGGTAAGCCCTAATCTAATATGACTTGTGTTCTTACAAAAAGGGAAATTTTGGAGACAGATATGCATATAGGGAGAACACCACATGAACATGAAGATGGCCATCAGCAAACAGAGGACAGAGGCCTGAAACAGATCCCTTCCTCATAACCCTCAGAAGAAATCAACCCTGATAACCCTTGATTTTTGATCTCCAATCTTCAGTGCTGTGAGAAAATAATTTCTGTTGTTTAAGCCACCCAGTTTGGGGTACTGTGTAGAGTAGCATTAGCAAACTAATGTACTCCTTGCATAATAATCACAGTAGTCTAGAATTTCTTCACTATACTTTCCTTAGTCTAAATTAGGATCTGGCAATATACTTTCATTACTCCTCCCAAGTTTCCTTCTTAGCCTTAAGCACATGTTGTAATCAAAGATTTGTGCAATGATCTGTTTAATGGTTTAGTATCTTTCTCCAGACGGGACTGTAAATGCCAGCAGGGCAAAGATAATTAACATTTTGTTTATAACTATGCCTGGTGCTAGTGTTTAGAAGATTCTTGATAAATTATTTTTGAATGAAAGAAGGAAATGATTGGTATGGATGTTGTGACCTGCAGAATCTGCTTTGGCTAGTTATATATTTTTAATAAATCAATTACTTTACCTTTAAAAAACAGAAACCTTATAATTTTATTTAAACATTTCAGGTCTTTTACCTTTTTATCTGGTTTGTGTATGTGTACAGGGAGACTACTTTTCTCCATCCTTAAACTTAACTGCATTATCCTAAAAGGAGCTAGCACATGCTCTGTTAAAATTTCTTCTTTTCATGTCCATTTACCTACCTGCTTTGGGATAGGAAGCAATGAGTAGATCATCAGGCTTGGCTTGAAAGTTCCAAATTTTATCCCAGACACTGCATGAATTCTTCTCTAGAACAATTCCTTCTACTTGAGAAACTTCTCCTGGGGGTATTAAGGTCCATTCTAACTCCCTTGTCTCCTCCACTTTATCCTGAGCCATTCCCTCCACCTTGATCCTGGGCACCAGCAGGGGAAAGTGAAAAGTTAATGGAAGCTGGGATTCACACAGGTTTTATATCCTCAGTGCCTTGGGCACAGAGCTCTTATAATTTATTGTAGGCATGTATGTTCAGGCAAAAGAGAGAGGTCATTTGCATGGTTCTGAACATCCTGAGTGAAACTTGAACAAAATCCTAACATTGTGCCAGAATAGGCCTTCCTTACAGAAGGCTCTGGCATGGCCCCACCTTGATGCTGCCAAAAGGAAGAACAATGGGAAAGTAGCTCAGCTAAGGGACCTGCCCAAACCAGGGAGCTCATTTCCTTGTAGAGTGTGTCCACAAAGATGGGGAATTGAGAAGTATCAATGAAGGAATGAATACCTGGAGCATGTCTTCAGAACCACCATTTCTTCCTCCCTCTCTTTACCTGGAGTTAGTGATTCTGTGTTCTAAGGTAAGTCATCCTTGGACATTTGGAGGAACACCTTCCCCAGACTGAGCAGAACTGAGCTTCTGTTAACATGTCATGTGTTAGAGGCACATGTTGATATCACTAGCTGGAACAGTTCAGCTTGGAATTCCATTCCAACTTCCAAGACTGAGTTAGAGAATTACTTAATTCTCAGGGCTCTTTTCTTTTCTGTAAGTGTGAGGTTAGACTATAGTATTTGATAACTATACCAGAAAGAGTTTCTTTAATCAAAGCACAATTAACATACTGTAAAATGCAAAAACCTTAAATTTACATCTTTATAAATTTTCACTTATACATACACCCATGTAACTATCACCCAGATCAAGATATGGAACATTTCCATCACCTCAGAAAATTTCCTCCTGACTCTTCCAAGTAAATTCCTCACCACCAATCCATGCCCAAGACAAGCAGTGTTCTGACTTTTATCACCACAAATAAGTATTGTTTATTCTTGAGCTTCGTTTGTATTTCTTTATGTTTGGCTCCTTTCTTTCAATACAGTAATTTTGACACTCATTGATATGGTTGCAAGTGCTAGTAGTTTATTTATTTCTATTGCTGTATACTCTATCACCAAATAAGTATACTGCAATTTGTTTAACTACTCTTTTTCTGGTAGACACATGGATTGATTCCAGTGTCGGGTGATTGTGAATACAATTTCTATAAGATTTTTGTACTTTATTTTTGTATACACAAAATATTTTGGACATACACACTCATTTCTCTTGGGTGTAAGTCTTAAGATCTGAACTGCTGAGTCAGAGATATGTTTAACTTGAGTAGAAATTGCCAGTTTTTCCAATACATAGTTAAGGACACAGCTTAATGACATCAAAAGAACCACCTGACCACTTGTATAAATGACTTCCTAAGTATTTTCTGATTCTGTAATTCTGGTAGTATGAAAGGAATGGAAGCCTTTTATTTATTCACTTGTCACTGCCTGGTAGGATTCTAAGTTTCACTCACTTTAAAGTGGATCCAGGACTGTCTTTGTGTCACTTGGGTTCAGACTTCTCCAGTTGTCCCCTCTGCCAGAATTTCTCCCAGCCTCAAGATTCACTCCACCCAAGCAAGGAGAGTCTTCTCTCTGTCACCATAAAGGAATTCTAGAATCCATACTATTCACCAATAGTCCAGTATATTTTGTTTATTTTAGGCATGCTGGGCATTGACATTAATCACAATTTTCAAACAAATTGTCATCTGGAAAAGTCTGTTCTCAACTTCAGCCTCTGTTCCTGCCCCAGCTTTCCCTTGACAGCCCTTACATGTGCTGTGGAAACATCTTCAGAGAAGACCTGCCACCTGGAATCCCAAGAGCAGAAGGCAGAGAGAGGAAAGGTTTGCTAAGTATAATAGTCAATTGTTTCATGTCTTTTAGATGTCTAGATCTTTTACCAGTGTTTTTCTTACACGAGGTGTATATTGCCATTTTTGAATTTTAAATACATCAGTTATTGCTTCTCATGTCCAAGTCCACCACTCCATGATTTTATTTGAGATGCAAGGGCTAGAACTCTGCAGCTCACATTTCTGCTCAGCCACCTGGCTTCTCTGAGTCTCTGCCAACCAGGTAGAGTGGGGCCAAGAGGAAGAACATTTTTTTTTGCCAATTTCAAATTATTCAACCTAATACTTACTTGCACATCTGAATTGAATGGTACATCATAAATATAATGGTCACACTAACAAAAGGAGAATAATATTTCCTTTTTGTGAGAAGCAGACAGTTGCCACATAAAAGATTTATTGAGGGACATGCTTGTAAAGGAAAAAATAGGGAAGGAGCTGTCAGAGGATTCCACAGGACCAACTCCTGTGGAGAAGAAAGGGAGACAAGAAACACTAGGTAGGAAAAGTCTTAGATTGTGGATCAGTTCTAAGAAAGTTTTAGCAAAGGTGTTGGGGTAATTTGTGTGTGTGTGTGTGTGTGTGTGTGTGTGTGTGTGTGTGTTAGACTTCCCCATTCATTATTGTCTTGTTATCCCTCACTTTCTCCAAAATAAGAAAAGAGACACAATTTCATAATATATTAATTAATGAAATATTAATGACATTTCCTTCTGTTGGGGCAATTCTTTTTTTTTATTTAATTTAATTTTATTTTGTTTTATTTTTTAATTCATTTTTATTGTTAGACTTATTGGGGTGACATCTGTTAGCAAGGATTACGTAGGTTTCAGGAACCAAAGTCACCCATTAGAGAAAATACTTCTGTTTGAAAAGTCAGAGTCAGGTGAAGGGGTGCAAGAACTTGGTCATTTGACCTCAGGAAATTTGCACTGTGTTTTAGAGACTTATATAACCACCAGTTTGCTAAGTTACTCAGTTTCTGCTATAACTATGCAGTCTGTGCTTGAAGAACTGCAAGACTAGTCCTTTAGTTCACAAAATGATTTTATTTTCCAGGTGCATGCAGAAAAGAAAAATGTACATAATTTCTAGTTCTTGTCTGAACAATTTGAGCAAATCCAGAAAGTCATTTCTGAGGGAAAAGCAGTGATAAGGAAAATAAAAAACAAAACAAAACCAAAACATGAGATAAGGCAATACAATTGCCTTAGATTTAGATTTTTTTCTCCCTCTTTTAGTTTAGATTTTTTTTCTCCCTCTTTTAGAGTTCTGTGTGGAAGGTCAGCGGAAGGTCAGCCATTTTCCTCTTATAGTCTTTGTTGAATCTCTCATTCTGTGCACTTTGAAACAATTCTCCCAGTCTCCCATAGTCCCTGGAAGACAATGAGGTCATACTTGAGAGATTGGGTGGGACCTCTGTTTTGAATACTTTCTCTTGAATTTTAGAAATAACTAAAAAGCCCTAATTTTTACAACAAATATATACATTTTTGACATTTTGAGAAAATTTCAGCATTATTGGTAATAGTGATAGTTACAAATTAAATGAACATTAATATCCTTTTCCAAAATACTAGTTATGAAACAGTATTGTTCTCAATGAAGTTTATCACTGTTGCTAACTACCTTTTCTTATAAATGGGGAGATGGAATGTTCCATGAGATCTGAAGGCAACACTCTTTATACTTTCGAATGAAATGTGCTTAACAGTTCTTTCACAGTCTCTTCATCTAGCTTCTTACACATAAATTCTATTATCTTTTGAATCTCATGTTCTGGGCTCTGTGTGGGGGTAGTGGAGATAGGGAGGCAAACAAGTAATCCTTAGGGGATTTTGGTGAGAGAATCAGGGAGAGCAGAGAAACAAAGTCTGCAAGAAATTCTTTCAATTCACTTCACCTCAGCAATTAGGATAGTGTGGGTCTTGCTCACCTAAAGAACATGATAAGTTCTTTATATTAAATTCAGGAATATAATATTTCTCTCAGTGTTTCTTCTGCTTTTATCACAAGTTAACTGTCTTTATTGTAATTTCCCTTTCAGAAACATATGATACTGTCCAGTAAAAGCTTGAACATATCTAGAGTTTTCACCTAATCCCTCTCTCCTATTCTGATATGCCTGTGTCCTTGTGCTATTACCCGATCCCTATTTCTTGCCTCAGACACAGACCCTAATTGTTTTTTCTTTTAATTCATTTTTATTGTTAGACTTATTGGGGTGACATCTGTTAGTAAGGATTACATAGGGTTCACGCATACAATTCTACAGTGCATTGTCAACTTGATGTATAATAAGTTCACCACCTTAATGTGACTTCTCTTTCCATCACCTTATATTTAGCTTCCCCCCCTCCTCTCCCACCCCCTCCCCTTTCTCCCCTTCCTAACCCACTCGTCCCCAAATAAACATTAAACTATTGATTGTGTCCATGGGTTATTTGTTTGTTCATTTCTTTTTTTCTTTGCTTTCAGTTTTATATTCCGCATATGAGTGAAATCATACAGTTCTTTGTTTTTTTCTGACTGGCTTATTTCACTAAACATGATGATCTCCAGGTCCATCCATTTTGTCGCAAATGGCAATATTTCATCTTTTCTTACAGCTGAGTAATATTCCATTGTGTACATGTACCACAGCTTCTTTATCCAGTCATCTGTCACAGGGCACTTTGGTTGTTTCCATGTTTTGGCCACTGTGAACAGCGCTGCGATGAACATTGGGGTACATAAGTCTTTGCGGACAAAGGTTTTCAAGTTCTTCGGGTAGATCCCCAGAAGGGGGATTCCTGGGTCAAATGGTAGCTCCATTCCCAATTTTCTGAGGAACCTCCACACTGCCTTCCACAGTGGTTGTACCAGTTTGCACTCCCACCAGCAGTGTACCAGAGTCCCTTTTTCTCCACATCCTCTCCAGCACTTGTTATTCCTTGTCTTGTTGATAACAGCCATTCTCACAAGTGTGAGATGGTATCTCATTGTGGTTTTGATTTGCATTTCCCTGATAGCTAATGAGGATGAGCATTTTTTCATATGTCTGTTGGCCATTTGTATTTCTTCATGGGAGAAGTGTCTGTTTAGTTCTTCTGCCCACTTTTCAATTGGGATGTTTGTTTTTTTGTTGTTAAGTCTTATTAGTTCTTTATATATTTTAGATATTAGACCCTTATCTGATGCGTTATTGGCAAATATTTTCTCCCATTCAGTTGGCTGTCTCTTTGCCTTTTTGATGGTTTCTTTTGCTGTGCAGAAGCTTTTTACTTTGATATAGTCCCATACATTTATTTTTGCTTTTACTTCCCTTGCCTTTGAGGACAGGTTCATGAAGTCTTCCTTGAGTCCTAGGTCTATAAGTTTAGTACCAATGTCTTTTTCTATACAGTTTATTGTTGCAGGTCTGATATGAAGGTCTTTAATCCATTTTGAGTTAATTTTTGTATATGGAGAGAGTTCATAGCTCAGGTTCATTCTTTTGCATATGTTTTTCCAGTTTTCCCAGCACCACCTACTAAAGAGCCTGTCTTTTCCCCATTGTATGTTTTTGGCTCCTTTATCGAAAATTATTTGTCCATAAATGTGTGGGTTTATTTCTGGGTTTTCAGTTCTATTCCATTGGTCTCTATTTCTGTTCTTCTGCCAGTACCAAGCTGTTGTGACTATTGATGCTTTGTAATATAAATAGAAGTCAGGAAGTGTAATGCCACCAGTCTTATTCTTTTTATGTAGTATTGCTTTGGCAATTCGACAGACCCTAATTCTTTTCCTTGTGGTTTCACTGACCAGCTCCTGCTCTGAACTTTCCCATCCTATCTTTTTCTCTTCCTTACAAAATTTTCTTTATTTCTGATCATTAGGCACCCTTTCATCAGAAAGATACTTGACTAACTCCACTTGGAATCTCTTTTAACTTGCAGGCATGTTCTTGAATATTCATTTTAGCTTCTAAGGGTCAATGTTATGAATAATATAAACTATAGAGAAAGATCACTTTTGTTTCTAAATTTTTTAAGTTCAAATAAGGCAATGAAATCATCTAGTTAGGTATTTTTATACTCAAATTATGAGAAGTGTTAGGCAATATTTGTCTGCACCACAGATTGACAGAAGTTTCCCCAGGGAATTAAACAATTCAAGCAGTGATGTTTGAGCCGAGTAAAGCACCAGTTGGAGAAAAAAAAAACTGTTATATGTGATTAGTGGGTACTTTAAGGTAACAACTTTACATGGCTCTGTTAAAACAAGAAGCAGATTTTCTCTGAGAACAGAGAATAAAGACAATTTGAGACTTAGGGAGTCTGTAGAAGCTGGTTGCATAATCCTTACCTCAAAAACCCTCTCAGATAGGAAGAGACGTACTTGTATATCTTGGACTTCCAAAGGCCACTACAGTTCAGCCAGCTCTCCCAACCCTAAGAATCTAGGAATCTTTGTCTGGCTTCTGCTGTATGGCACAAGGCAGTGCATGTGAATATTCCATTTCAGAAGTTCTATCGATTTGCTAATATGTATAGAGTGAATAAGAAGGTGTGTTGCCTTCTCTCCTTTATTTCCTTGTGGAAGAAGTAAAAGATTTGATGCATGCTTGTTTTTCTTTTTCTATCATTTTTATACATGGTTGTACCAGGGACTCATGCTTACTGAAAGAAAGAAAGTGTGAAAGTGGGCTGATCTTCCTAAAAGGTAGTATAATGAAGGCTTCCTAGACTGAAGCTGAGGTTTCAAGGGAAACATCTTGATGAAGTAGTTCAGAGCTAGATTGTTCTTGTGCCCTATCTTTTCTCTGTAGAGTAGACACTGCTAAGGATTCACAAGACCCCATGGGATCCACTCACCCCACCTTACCTGCATTCACAGATGCTTTAAAGTACCCATCCCTTGTTCTGAGGTTGGCAGGGATATGGTCATCCTGTGGGGGGAATAGTAGTATACCATGTTACCTTTGCCGTTTCTTGACACACAGATTATATGCAATAGTGAGTGAACCAGGGATGATATAAAGAAAATGTAATGATTTATATCATCACTAGTTTGCAAATAAATAAATGTTCCCACAGGGAACTTTAAATACACAGGGCCTCTAGCAGAATTGAAGCAGCCACTTGATCCAGGAAATACTTTAATGCTTTTCCTGGTCTGTGTAAGTTTAATAAAATTTTCTTCTTCATTTAATATAATACTTTGCTTCTGGCTAATACTCAATGATCTGACAAGCTCCTAGTGTTCAGGCTTGGGCCCCTTAGCTACCTTTTTCTCTTTGTCATAGGATCCAAGGACTCAAACTGTTTAATTTCTTCTCTAAACCTGACATCTATAAAATTAATGTGTTGCTAATACTAATATGAATTCCCTCACTAATAATACTAATTATAGCAAAACAAAACAAAACAAACAATGCATACTGAGTGCTTACTAGCTGGACACTGTTCCAGGAGTTTTATATGCTTCCACTCATTTATTCATCAAATTTTATGATATAGGTATAAAAGTGATGGTGATTGAGCTGGAAGGAAGAGATTCCAAATAAGACATGATTTTATTAGTTTTTAAGATATCTGAGGTACAGCAATTTTGAATTGTGAATGAAAAACGGGGTTCTATGGAAAGTAACCTCGCAGGGTGATGTAATCATAAATTCTTAACTGGGCAGGTTATGGTGGGTAGTCACACACCAGGCCTGTAACTTCTTTACTAACAGTCCATCTGGGTTAACACATCTTGGAATCAAGTGGTAACTAATAACCCTCAAGGGAGCATATAATTTTGTTAAGTATCCTATAATCTAATCTACCCACCTTGCTTTCCCCTACCTTGTGTTTCCTCTCCTCCATGTAATTTTCCTCAGAGTTCCTCCTTAATTCTAAATGCACCAAGAAGCTGAAAAAACTGTTATTCTGCAGAGCTTTTGAGGTCCTACTCCTTGGCATATGTTGTCAGGTTGGCTCAAATACACTCTTATAAAAATTGTCTGCAGGTTTAGAGGTTTCTTACATCTACATGACTGTGACAGAACACAAGATGCAATTTAAGGACTGTGGTGGTGAAACAGAGTGTAGGCTCTTAGAGCAGAGAAGGTCAAGGATAAGTTCAGTAAGGTCCTCGCAGGATAATTAAAACATAGATGACACTACAGATATAGTGGAATTGACAGTGTAGAGGGAAACTCTGAGCTGGCTAGTGCTGGTGCCATTTAAAAGGTATGGCCAGATAGAATTTGCAACCTCTGGACCTGTAGACATAGGAGGACATACCTGAGGCTTTTATAACTTTAAAGATCATCTCTAGTCATGGAGATATTTTTAGGGATATAATTCACAAACAACATAGTAGAAACAGTTATTTCTGGGGCTTCTTTGTAACACTGAGTTTGGGAAGATCCCACAGCTCTATAATAAATTTCCTCTCCCTCCTCTATCTCTGACCTACTCAAGGGACCTCTGATTAGAAACCCACTGAGACTAGGACTACAAACTCTCTGACCATTGCCAATACTCCAATTTGTTTTTATGGGTCCTAGAACCTGTGAACATAGTCTAATGTCCAGTAGTGTGATTCCTTGGACTCCTAATTAATGATAATAACCATCATAGAACAGCTCAGATTTCTATGTCATCAGGCTCTTTACAGAAGTAAAAAGACGTAGAGGTGCTCATACCCTTCCACATCTTGCTAATATTTTAATAACCCCTCACAGGAGCTCCTGAGAATTTTTAGAAAAAAAATTCTACAATTGATTATTTTTATTTTACCCCTTCCATTAAATGAAGAAAAGGCTGGTGTCTCTATAAGCCACAGGAAGAATTTCTGAGAGCCATGGAAGCTATTGTAACACAGATTCCTAAATACCATGAATAGACATTGTACTGGGGTCTTGGGGTTGCCTAATGGCCTAATGGTCCAGAGGTTTCGAGTTCCATCACAGACTGACTTTTTAATGGAGTATAAATAGCCAGCAGCATGATACCCATGGTCATTCTTAGGGTTTCTTTAAAAGACCTGGTAACAACTGGGAATAACTATAGGAAAATCTCACACATTTGAACTACTTCCTAACCCATCACTCCTTTCTGCCTTCACTTTTTCTCCCACCATCCCAGACCTTACTGTCCATCATGGCAACTACTCTTGCCAGTGCTCTCAATGCCCTTGCTTCTTTGTCTGTCTTCAAGAGGTAGAATCAATATTAATCAATGTCCTCTGCTTCCACAAGGGGTCCTTTTCCTCAGTTTACATGCTCTCCACGGTCAATTTCCACCCCTGTAAGGTCTGTACTTTCTGGTTTGGTCGTGTGACTCTCCTCCTTACTTCTATAGTCCAACAGTTTCTCTCTGTTGTGTCATCTCCACTAACATATTCTGTGGGCATCTTCTAATTTCTCAAAGAAGACTGAACTAAACATCCTCCCAAATGGTCAAGTCAGGGACCTGGGTAACATGCTTCATATCCCTCATTCTTCAAATACCAAGTCCTTAGTCATGGTATGCTGCAACTCTTTTTCCCTTCCTCCAGTACCTCCTCTAAGTCCAGACATACCTCCTTCAGCTTGGAGTTTATTGATCAACACCAACAGAGTCTCTTGGCTTTCCTCTAGACTCCAGCCAACTGCCCCACCCTCACCCCCACTGCTGTTGAGTGCTCATTCTAAACTGCAGATCTGATTTTGTCATCATTGGGTGAAATTCTTCACTTTTTCCACTGCCCTTGAGAAAAGACACAAACTGGAGTCAGCCGCAGATCTGTGTCATAGATGCCCACATCTGGCGTCAGCCACAGATTTTGTTACTACTCACACACCCAGCCTCAGTTACTGTTGAACATTTTTCTCTTTGACCATTTCATCATGCTGAACTTGCAGTTTCCTGAACAAGTCATGTGACCTTTTGAAGTGCATGCATATGCCTGAAATAGCTTCTCTGGCCACTTTCCTGTGTCACTAACTCACAGTGTCTATGAAAATGCAGCTCAGGCATCTTCTCCTTGGGATATCACTTGCTTCCTTAAGGTTGTTCCAGGTTTCCTCTTGATCTGAGGTCTTTATCTCTGTCACAGCAGTTGTCATATATGCTGTGTCATATATGGCAGAAAAGCTATGTATGTCTAATTTGGCTCTGTACCCTGTGCTATCAGAATGCTGGGACATTACAGAGCCAATAGGCGAATATAGAGGAGTAAGCTTGTGTCATATCTGCAACTCCATTCTCTAGACTTTACAGGCTTACCTGTTTAGTTCTGAATTGTAAGGGCTAGTTTGCCTTTGGACTCATAATAAAGATGAACTTTTTTTCTGAGAAGTTCAACTGAAATGACTATGAATGCTAATCAAGAGATAACAGCTGGGACTTTTTTTTATGTTCACCTTAGTACACTTGAAAAATTTATCTTATTTAAGGAAAAGCTAATCAACCTTTGTTCTTCAAATAGCCCTAATATCTTTCTTAAATGTAAACTAGAAATGTGAACAAGCAGAAAGACATTTAGTCATTGCCTTCGTTTTGCCATATAACAGAAGTGATTTCCTGAGATACATGAAATATTGTTTTGTCCACAACAGTAGATCTCAAACTTGACCATGTACCAGAACTACCCAGAGGGCTTATGAAAACATAGTTTGCTGGCCCTTATTCCCAGAGTTTCTGATTCAGCAGGTCTTGGATAAGGTCTGACTTCCCAGGTGATGCTGATGCTGAAGGCTGGGGCCCACACTTTGTGTCAGGAATTTAGATAAATTATTAAATTTTAGCATACCTGGCAGGTGGTTTAACTTTAGAACCTGATGGCAAAGTTGTGGAGTTCTGCGCCGAAAACATTTAATGCATTTGTTAACCTATTAAGTTTTTTCTGTCCACAGCCACAAAAACTAAATCTTGAGCCATAGATTTCACTTGTGTGCCACTGGTCACAGCAACTAACCTGGGGTTGAAAGTTAGTGGGAATTTATCTCACTACTCTGAAAAAACAAGAGCACTGAGACTGAGGAGAACTGAAGTGTATCATCTCAAGGCAAGAAATCTGTGTTTAAAATCCCACAAATTGCTACAATTGTCTTTTTTCATTGCTTTATTACAGAGAAAATGTGAAGCAATCTTATCAAATTTTTGTCCTTGGGCTTTTCTTACTATATATTTTTTTTAATGGATGGGCTTATCTGACCGGGGAGCCTCACACTCCTTCGGTTTGGGATGCTGAGAGGGTCACTCACAACCACTTACCAGACTGGCCTTCTAAAGAAACCTATTAAAAGAAAGGGAGCTTAATATGTACAGGTCCTCATTGGATTTATTAACTTCCTCTTCAAGGACTATCAGTCCACAACCACTTGTGTCCACATTGTGTCTGATGGGCCCCACAGAGGGGTGAGTGGATTGACAATATTTAATTAATTGCCTCTCAAACAATTTCTATTTGTGTAATTTCCTCTCAGAAAATGTCTATTAAATTTCCATTTAATCCTTTACATTTTGCAATATAATTATAGATCGATAATTTCATCCCCAATGGGTGCTGAATGTAACAAAACCCTATGGTGAATGAACAACCATGTTATTAGGTCCACTACTCTCCTACAGGTATCCCTTCCCATTTGTCTGCTCTTCTCATTTATTCTTTTTTTTAGTCATTAATGCATACAGTCAGTACTTTATTGAGACCTCAGTGCATTTCTACTAAGCACTGCAGGCTAGTATTGGAGATAGGCTTCTAAAGGAAACACAATTCCACCATCAAGGACATTAGAGTTCAGTTGGGCAGGCAGGGAGCAAGCCAACAGGTCAGCAGGCAGAATAGAGCTGGCTAGTGTTAGAATAGGTGTAAGCAGTGAATGCTATGAGAACTCATAAAGGAGGCACCAAAAGTCAACTGGAGAGTAATGGTCAAGTTACATCTCACACCAGAACTGAGGGGTAATGGACACTATCTCAGTGAAAGTTGGAGTGGAAGGGAGAGAGGAAGGTCCCAGGGAATAAAAGTAGGTAGGAAAGCTGGAGGTGAGAGATATCATATTACTAGGCAACTTCAAGTTCTGTTTACTCTGTGCCCCACAGTGCCTCATATTTAGGAGTTAGGGCTGTTTTTTTACACATTTTCAGGTCCCTAGTCATAATGCAAGCCTAGCACACTGTAAAATTTATTAAATATTTATTAAAGAATACAAATATCTTAGAACATTCTCTTCTAAATTCTTCATTTTCATATGTAAGAAAATGAAAGCTCAAGAGATTTGAATTGTATGCCTGAAACCTATGTAATCCTCACTAACAGATGTCACCCCAATAAGTCTAACAATAAAAATAAATTAAAAGAAAAAGAGATTAGAGAATTGGCCCAAGGGCATGGGGCAAGATGTGTTTATCAGTTTATATACATTGCCAACTGACTAGGAATCTGACTGATCTCTTTTCTGCTTCCTTCATAATCAAGAGCTAATAGAAGAAGAAGTGAGGTATGAGAAGAAATCTAAATTAAATAAGATTATAAAGAAAAAGAGTGAATCTTTCAGATTTCCTGGAGGAAGCAGGTTTAGGAAAATTTACTTCCAGATATACTCATCTCACTCCTAGGCACAGATAAATGACAATGTTGTCTGACTGACTGTGTGTGTGTTTGTGTGTGTGTGTACATGTGTGTGCATGTGTGTATGTGCACATGTGTGTCAGTATTTTGGGGTTTTGATGAAATTTGCTGAGGACAATTTAAGCTGCTGCTCCCTTTGCCATGGGAAATAATGAGGAAAATGGAGGTGACGTGTACGTGAGCACTAACCCTAGGTGTGAAGGAGCACGTGTGAGGAAGCTCATCTCTTAGTTACACTCTTAGGCTTCCCACAAGCTGTCCCTCTATCTTCCTGAGCAATTTTACATACCTGCTTTAGGATATGTAGCAGTGAGATCATTAGACCTAGTCTGGAAGTGCCAAATTTTATCCCAAAATGCATATATAGCTTTGGTGAAGAAAATTCTCTTCAAGTCATTCATTTTGGGGTGCTTAATTTGGACTTTCTTTGGGGGTGCTGGTAAATAGTATTCTAAATGAAAACAAACAAAAGAAAGTAAAGAAGAAATGGCAAAGTATTTTATTTTGGTTGATGCAAATTATGTTGGAAGAGATTTTTAGAAAAGGAGCTATAAAAGGATTTGCAAGCTTGCCTGATGTGGAGAAGATTCTTACTACCAGCTGTTTACACAGGAAATTCCTCTCTGGAGGAAATGATTTATGTGCAGTGCTGGTGGCACAGCCGAGGCACTGTCCTTTCTGTTCGGTCACATCAAGAGTAAGCACAGTGAGAGATACTTTCAGTGTGTGAACACTTTGTGAACAGTGAATGATTCACCAGTCAACCTGAGAACAATCCCATTGTGCCTGGGTGGAGTTGTATTTCAACTTTCTCAATAACTGTATTAAAGGCTCTGAAACAACTTATATTGGTCATGTGGGGTTGGATACATTTTTCTTTTCTTCTCCTTTCATTTCTTTTCTCTCTTTTCTTTTTGCCTTCCTTCCTTCTTACTCCTCCTCCTGCCTTTTTCCCTTTTCATAGATGAATCTTCAGTAGTACCTGGCACAGCTATACCATGGTATATTTTTGTTGAAAATTTATTTAAATATTCTCTTGGTAGAGTGGAGTGTGAAAGTGCTTGTGACTAAAGGGATCTACATTTTCTGTGTGTCTTTAGTATCCTTATTTTGAATAATTTGCCAGCTTGTACTTCGATTAGAGAGAGAGGAGTGGAGAAGGTGAGGCTAAGAGGGCAGGAGAGGGCTGGCCTGTATACTGAATGACCCATGGGCTGGCCTGTATTCTGGCCTCTCCAAAGATGCCACTGACTAGGCAGAATAGAGAAAACTACCCAAGTCACTCTTTTCAACACCCTAAATCATCCTAGACAAGGCATGTCCAACCTGCAGCCCACGATGTCTTTGAATTCAGCCCAACACATATTTTTACAACATAATGAGATTTCTTTTTCAAACTTTTTTTTAGCTCATTAGCCAATGTTAGTGTTAATGTATTTTATGTGTGGCCCCAAACAAGTCTTTTTCCAATGTGGCCCAGGGAAGCCAAAATGTTGGACACTGCTGTCCTAGACTTTGAAGTCTGTTACTCACAGCAACCTGCTCAAGCATCTGCCATTGAGACCCTGACTAAATTATATCCCTTGGGTTAGATATACTGTTGAATGTGCAAAACAGTACTGTTAATTATCTCAGACCACATTTATCTTTTCATAGAGATCTTTGACTCTGTCATATATTGCTTAATGATCTGAAGTTTGATAATCCAGATCCCTTCTCTTCTCTTCTCTCTTCTCTTCTTTCTCTTTTCTTCTCATTAATCTTTAGCAGTACCTACTAATCTACAGTAGGTACTAGAGAAATGTTTGTGCAATTAAAATAAAAATATATTCTACAAGGAATTGAGTATCTTTCATATCAATCTTATATTTAACCTCTGACATTTGTAACCAGTGTGCTAAAAGCTAAAGGAGGAGGTTAACTTCTTAACTTAATCCTGAAAACCTCCATGCCCAAAGCTACTCCCTGGCCCTTCTCAACTGGACTAGTACTGTTGGCCTCTGCCCTGCCACTCATTTCACTCATATCCTGCTTCTATACTTCTTCCATTGTGGACAAACCAAAATGTTAGTCTGAATATATTGCCTTCTTTCTCAGAGTTTTCAGTAGTTTCTCACTGTTTTTAGGATAGAAACTAATATCCTCGGCATGACTCTCAAGACACTGGTGACTCACCCTATCTCTCGCCAGCCTCATTTTCTAGGCTTGCCTCTGAGGTCACTGCACTTTCCCTCATAGCCCTTCCTCTAATCCTCAAATAGACACCACTTCTCCACCATGAGCCTCTTCCTGTGTCTGCCTTCCTCTATTCATGCTCTTGGCCTAGTTAGCATCAATGCACACTACAGTGCCCAAGAAGGGCCACTTCTTCTCAGGGAAGGCAGTATCTCAGTCTTTCGTCACATTGGGTCTGCTACATACTCTGAAAGAACTGTGACTTTCCCTCATGGCACTCTCCTCACATGGCGACTATGTATTTGGGTCCTTACTTTCTTGATGTCTCACTTACTGGACAGCAAAGTTGGTGTTCACTCAGAAAAGAATGAATAAATGATCATTGTAGCTTTTTCTAAGAAGAAAGAAAGATCTTACAATCATCCCTTTTTGACTATTGACACATACAAGCATATGGAAGAGAGGGCATGCTCCGATCTCTTCATCTTAGCTTGTTGTTTAAATACCAAATCCCCTGGGGTTGGTCTTACTTCTTGTGTCTCTGCTCCTGTGTTTGATCTCTCTCTGCTTGAGCAGGCTGAGAGCTGGTCAAGTTACAAAACACTGTGTTTTACCAGCAAAACAGCTTCTGCCCTTGACCTTAATTATAATGTGTTCCAATTGGCATGTAGTTTCCACCAGGTTTTCAGAAACCTGAACATAAAGGTGATTTGCAGATGTTTTAAAAACTCACAACCTTATGTAATCTTACAGCATTAAACATAGAAACCCTTTGATGTACTAAAACTTAGTGTCAATATGTTTAGTTTTTAGCTAGAGCGGGAAAAGGAAAGTGAGTTTAAACAAACAAGCCATATGTAGTTTGTGAGTTGAAATCATATCTGAACCTTGGAATAAACCATTTTTTACTACTTCCTTCCCATATGTAACAAAATTATTTTCTGTATTTATTATAAATAAAAACAAATGATAATAATGGTTAGTAAAGAAATGTAGTCAGTGATTCAACTTTGAGTATAGACTCACTCCAGTAAAAAATTATCAGATTGAGTCATTTTTAATAACAACAATGCTTATAAAATATAATTCAGACAAATACTAATTTATACCATTGATGTAATGTTTCATTTTCTTGGTTCATTCTTGAGTTTTAAAACAAATAATTAACAGTTAGAGAAGAAATTAAATTTTAATTTTAAGATATTTTTCAAGACAAGTAAACTATTTTCTGTATGAATAGACATTTGCTCCTACTAAACAAAAATTTTATGCCTTGAGGTTCACACTTCTTAAATTTTGCTATTTTAAATTCTGAATACAAACAAAAACTTTTAGGAGTCACATACAAAGACAGAATTGAAGAAATTCAAGTTCTGCTTTGTTGTAATCACATTCACAATGCTATCATTGCTTATTCTGAATCTACTACTATTTAAACAGAGGAATATTTATATGCTACAGGGAGAGAAGTTGCTCCTTAAGTAAGATTGAAGAATGCTAAATTTTTATGAAGTTATCCTGAAAAGCAGCATGGGTAGCTGTATCTATGTGTATCAGGTATAGAGGCTGCCTCTGTGCCTGGGGGTTCTTTGAATTAACTTCCATACAAAGGTGAAAAACAAAAGAAACAAAACAACAAAATCTTTACAGGAAAAAATTACTATCTATGGGAGATACAGGTAACTTTTTTTCATATACAAAGGTGTTAATTTGAAACTTACAGTACATATGATTAAAACCCAGTAGTAACCAAGTAATGGTTTATAATTTAGGCCAATATAAGTTTCTCTTTTTATTTCCTGGAAGGAGTATTTTATCATTGACATTATTAGAATTGCCTGAGGAGGGTGATGATAAAAAGCAGTCAGAATTTTAGTTAAGCTTGATGCATCCTCCTGTTTCCTGTTTCCCAGGTGTACTACTACAGCCCTCAGCTTTAGCCCCACTAGTTGGGACTAAAAGTTAGGAATTTGTGGTCTTAAATGTATCTGCCTTCCTGTAGTCATTAATCCATGCATTCATTTGCTAATTTAACAAGTACTTAATGGACACATGTTATGTCCCAGGCACTGCATTAGGTATTGGGAATAAAATGTTGAATAAGGCATGAAACCAAATCCAAAACAATTTAAAACCTAGTGGAATATATATAGACAAGTGAATTGGTCAGTAAATACAGAGCAAGAAGGCTGCAATTGGGGTAAATTTGGGAAACCAGTGAAAGGGCTCCTAGCTTGGTTATGAGGAGCCCAGAGGGCATAGCATCAAAACTGAGACTATGTCCAAGCCCAACACCATGCCAGGGCTGGCTTTGTTGATGCTGTTGCCCTGTCTCCTATTTTCTGCTTTTACCAGGACAAAATGTTGTCTTCCAAAAGGCCACCCTTGAGCTTTCTGCTTCTTGTATAACCTATCGCTATGGCTCCTTTAATAGGTTTTGGTCTTCTGGCATCTTCCCTCTGTACTCTTCTCTTTTATTTTTCACCACTAGGGAAGTCACTCAAAACATGCTTCCTCAGGGCTGCCCGTACCAGGACTGCCCTGGAAGTGCCCCTTTCCATAGCTACCAGTAACCTCAGGGCCTAGCACAGCTGGAGTTCCTTGAATGGCAATGACAAATGTCAGAAATTTATATTTTATATAAATGTATATTATTAATATAAATATAGCCTAATATTTAATACTTATACTCAAGGCATTATTATATTATAGACTAGAAAACTAGGATGCATTTTCTAGAATAATGGAGATTTTAAAAAATCCTTACACTATTCAAGTCTTATATTTTACTTAGTTTATTAAAACATCTTATTTTTTACTTCGGAAAAATGGTTGAAAAAATAAACATTAGACATGATCCTGTTTAAAAATGAAGTTGTTACATACTATAATAATCACAGAGACAGCTGGTAGCACAGTCTGGTAAATTTACAATGTGCTTTCAGAGATGCTTTTGGCCAGCGCTGAAGGAGTGAAAGGTAGCATCTGAGGTCTTGTCACCTGCCTTTTTTATTTATACCTTACTCAGAGTTCCATGCAGAAGTTTATTGAGGTTCCTTTTACCTTTTCTCTGTAAATTTTATCAAATCTCTCATTCTAAACCACAGTAAAATGGTTTTTCCAATCTCCTACTATCAGTAGAAGAGGAAAGCCCACATGGGAGTGTTGGTGGCCTGAAAAAAGAAGTGGAGTAGGCTGTCTTATACCATTTTCCTTCAATGAACACCTGTCCACCTGCAGTACACTGCTCTGAGAAGCAGCCCCTAGGGTGCTCTGGGGCTCCTAAGTTGTGTGGACAATTGAGCTAAAGGACCTGGTGACCTGGCCCCACCTGTGGTATATTCATATGATGGGTTACTACACAGAAATGAAAAGAAATGAATTACTGACATATAGCCACATGGAGAAATTGCAAAACATTACATTGAGCAAAAGACACCAGGCACAAGAAAGTACATCTTGTATGATTTCATTTATATAAAGTCCAAGAATAGGCAGAATCAATCTATAATGATAGAAATTAAGACAGCATTTGTGTCCGGGGATAGAGATTGACTGAAAAGGGACATGAGGAGGAACCTTCTAGGATAATGAAAATATTTAATATCTCTATTGGGGTGCTGGTTATACATACATGGGTATGTACTTTTATCAAAGCTTGTTGGACTGTAGTCTTAAAAACTTTGTATTTTTATATGCAAATCACATCT
This sequence comes from Lyroderma lyra, assembly GCA_004026885.1. Lineage (NCBI taxonomy): Eukaryota > Metazoa > Chordata > Mammalia > Chiroptera > Megadermatidae > Lyroderma > Lyroderma lyra. Next base: position 130,891 of record PVJL010003749.1, read on the forward strand.
CAATAAAAAAGCCTTTTGGGAAAAATATACATGAGATACATTTTTTTTAACAAGCAGTAGCTATTAAAATAATTTTTAAAGGGAAAATACTGCTTGCCCTAACAATGATTTGTCTGGAAAATTTCACAACATAAATAAAAGTATCAGCAGATAAGAACATATGCCCAAAGATGTTTACTGTAGCATTATTCATAAAGACAAAATATCGAAAACAACAATAACTATAGTGTCTACCATTAGGGAAGTAGCTGAGTGAAGTATGATGTATCCATACTTTGGCACAACATAAGACCACTAAAACAAATGAGTTACATGGACTACATACATGCCTGGCACTGGAGGGATGTCTGGTATTCTATTAAATAAAGGCATATGACCACATTTTGTGTTTCAAGGAGCAAGCTCTCATCATGGTGTATATCTTTGTGTATATGTACACTTGATGGCATATGAGTTATGATTTCTACTCTCTCCTTTAAAACACTTACTGGGTACTTGCTCTGTGCCATTATTGTGTTAAACTAAGGTTAGGGGAAAAAGCAACAAAAATAAGAAAGGCACAGCCCTTCTCTCTAAGAAGCTTTCATTCTAGTGGAGGAATCAGGCTGAATGTAAAAAGGTATTTCTAAAAACTGGAAAAAATTTGATAATAAAGTAATATTTTGTTTTAAATGTGCCATCAACAATTTATGCTCTGAAGCAACTTTCCACACCACTCTTCTACCTGTGGTCCTCTGAGCAACCAGATGAGCTGGCTGAGGAGCCAGGCCTTCTCTACTCAATGCCTGATTTTGCAAAGATGGAGATAGGAGCCTGTGAGGAAGATACTAGCCCTACCCCAGCAAATCGCCCTGGGAGGACTATTGCCATGTTAGACTTTTTAAAAGCTGGATCCCTGTCAATGTTAATTGGAGTTTTAACTGCCCTGTCCCTGCAGTGGACTGTACTTGTGGTCTCTCTGAGCATTGAGGGTTTGGTTATGCTTCTGGGCCTGAGGAGGAGAAAGACTCAATCGATCCCAGTAGAGAGGACAAAGCTTTCCACTCTGGGAAAGACTGTGTCTGGGCTTAAAGCTGTTACTAATACCTTGAAATATAAGTGTACCTGGTGGCTTCAAATTGCTGCTGCTTTTGAGCAGTTCAGATCATGTGACTCTTCTATTCATAAACCTTGAATAATGTAATATAGCAGCTTTTCAAGCTGTGTGTGTGTGTGTGTGTGTTTGTGTGTGTGTGTGTGGGCGCGCGCGCGCGTGTGTATGTGCATTGGGTGGAAAGATGGGGTTGGAAGTAGTAGTGAAGGACTATGCTTCATTTTGCTTTTTTAAAAAAATTATTTATTTTATATATTAAAAATCCTCAATAATGTTTTTTAAATTATGGTAAAATACACATAAAATTTGCCATCTTAACCTTTTCTAGTGTACAGTTCAATAGTGTTAAGTACTGTTGCATTGTTTTACAATGAGTTTCCAGAAATGCTTTCATCCTGCAAATGAAACTCTGTACTTGTTAAACATTAACTGCTACTTCCTCCCTCTCTGAAGCCCTGACAGCCAGTTCTCTTTGTGGCTCTATGCCTCTGTCTACTCTAGATACCTCACTTAAGTGGAATCAAACAATGTTTGCCATTTTGCAACTAGCTTATTTACTTTACAGTATGTCCTCAAGGTTCACTGACCTTGTCAGACTTTCCATCCTTTTAAAAACTGAATGATATTCTATTGTGTGCATATGCATAAACCATATTGGACTTGTCCATTCCTTCATCCATGAACACTTGGCTTGCTTTCACCTTTAAAGTAACTCCCTAGTGGCCAAAATGAAGAGGGAGCTTCAAAATAGAAAGGTGAGAAAAAGAAAAATCAGAGAAAAGAGGAAAGGCTGTAATGGCATTGCCCTGAGTATGCTTTTTCCCCAGGACTCCTGTGTGGGAAGGATGCTGGTATGCTTGGGCTTCCTTCTTCAGATGTAGCCTTGCTGGCAGACTTGGATCGACTCCCACTTCTGCCAGAGAACCTTTTCTGCCAGAGAACCTCTATAGCAAAGAGATTTTGTGGGATAAAACATCCAACCAGTTTTAAAAATTCAGGTTTGATTGTCTCCTTCCACCGGCATACTGTCACAATTGCATAGTCTTTGAGTCAATGAATACACCTGAGGCTACAGGCTCCATTTTCAAGCCCATCCTGAGGAAGAAGGGGGAGAACAGAGTCATTTTTGGCCTTCACTATCTGCATAAGGGGCCTTGAGGTCTGGAGGAGCAATAGATAGATAATAATAGCAATAGCTTATTATTTTAGGTGTCACCTTTTCTAGGAATTGGTCTTTTTCATGTTCCTCTCATCTTGCCAATAGCATCCTATGCTAACCTCTACCCAACATGCTCACTACTTGTCATTATATAGTGTGCATTTGTCTCTTTCATGGGACCATACATTTATTGAGGGTAAGTGGAGTATGGAGTCTTCTATGTAGCCCAAGACTTATAGTACAAATATTTGTTGAATTGAAGGGGTCATTCCTAGATTTCACCGATATACAGTTCACACACACACACACACACACACACTTTTCAAAATCTCTCCAGCCTTATTCTCATTGAGTCAAAGATGCAATGCCTTTGTTACCAAATGCCTTTTTAACTGAGAATTGGTGGGAGGGTGAAGGGGGCCTGGGAGGAAGAGAGACTGATTGGGCAGGGCACAAGCTCACACAGCATTCAGCACTACTACCCACTTCACAACCCTCTGAGGTGGTTCATACACTTGACCCACACCCATCAATTTATTTCAGCAACAACCTACTCTCTTCAGTGATACTACTTACCTCTTAGGAATTATAAATTCTGAAATAAAACCACCACACAGCCTAGTCTGGACCCAGCATTCATCTGTGGCTGGAAAGACGATAAAGCCTGTAACTATTTGTTACCTCTTTGGACAAGGTTGCCTTGTCCATAAACAAGGTGCCTTGTTTCAAAAAGAACCATCTTGGTTTCTATGACATGCCATGCTGAGTTATTGATTTTTATCTTTTCCTGAAATTTTACAGCTGCTGCCATTCACTTGTGAGAAGTTTTATTCTGTTTTTATTCTGACTTAGTGATTAGACATTCTGCCAAGAATACCTCATTGCAAGTCATGTTTAGGCTCTTTTTCTTTTCTCTTTAATCTTCCAAATTGTCAAAGGTAAGACAATGGTGCAGGGAAAGAGTGTAGAAATAAGATTAAAAAACAAACAAACTAGGTTTGTATGAACCAGGGAGCGCATAGTGTTGTGCGGTTAAGATATTTAGCCTGAAGAAGTGGTCTGAAATATCTAATCCCTAAATAGTATCTACTCTGAGCCAGACACTGTTTTAAGCTTTCTACAAGTATTAACTAATTTAATCCTCATAGCAACTATTTGAGGCAGGCAATAATTCTATCGACATTTTGTAGCTGAGGAAACTATAACACACAAAGTGTAACTTGCTAAAGTTCCTAAAGCGAGTGGTGGCATCAAGATTTAAACCCTAGTTGTCCTTATGAAGATCAGACATAAACAAAAATGGAAGGAGTGTGATCACAGTTAAGCAAGCAGACAGTAGTAGCCCATGTGTGGGGTCAGAGACTCATACAAAGTTCAGAGCAGGGGCCAAACCAGGCACCGGATTGCAAAGCTAGAGGTCAACCAGACAGACAGAAACTGATGGCCAGAGGAGCCAGGGGAGGCTGCGCTGGTAGGAACATAAAGGAAAACAGAATACTTCAGGGATACTCTAACACAATTGTATACTTACAGGTGTATTTTGTGCATCAGATCAGAAACTTTTTTATCTGAAGGCAATTTGTAGAAATGTATTAGTCCTCTGTCAACAATTACTCTAAGTTCAGACTCTAACACTAGAGTAGCATTGACTAAATTTTGATTCCTTTAGTTATTTGTGCTTCTTTTTTGTTTGTGTGTTTGTTTTGTTTTGCTTTGTTACACTGACCTACTCAATGCTTAAACTTAGAGGAGTAGGCTTTTCTCTTAACCTTGTTCTGCAAAATGCTTCCAGCAGCATCCAGGAATAGCCTCTTTTGCCTTGTTTCTTCTGTTAGCCTTTTTGAGCTCCCTTATTTTTTTATTTTTTTGGTTTTAAGAGAAAATTTCCATGTTGAGTAATATCTGAAAAAGGCTTTGCTACTAAACAGAAATAGTTGGCTCCAAATGTGTTTTTTGTGTAAATTTTCAGGCACTCTCCCAGCTGCGTGGAGTTTTTAATAGGTGTGGGGCAAGGACAGGAGAGGGTATGAACTGCTCACAGCTCTCTACCTTCTCTGTATGTTCTACAGTAGCAGTGATTGGAGGCAGGGTTTCAGAAGAAAATAAAGTAGAAACTCTTACTTGGCAATTCATTTTTTACCAATAATCTTGGATAATATTTAGAAAGTAGAGGAAAGGAAGAAAAAAGGAGAAAATACATGGTGATAGAAATTAGAGATAAGGTGACATAAAAGAAAGAAGAGAGAAAAGAGACAGGTGAGAAAGGAGAGAGAAAAAGAATGAAGAAATAAGAGAAAAAAAACAAATGAAGAAACAAGAAAACAAGAAAGAGACAGAGGACAGAGACAGAAAGAAAGGAAGAGAAAGAATGAGGGGATAGCAACCAAGATACCTTACAGTATGTGAGAGGTAGTGGAATATTAGTTAGCACTGAAAAGAAATGAGTTGTCAAGCCACAAGAAGACTGGAGGAAACTTAAATGCATATAACTAAGTGAAATAAGCCAGTCTGACAAAGTTACATACTGTATGATTCCAACTATGTGTATGATATTCTGTAAAAGGCTAAACTAAGGGAACAGTAAAAATATGAAAGGTTTCCAGGTGTGGGGACAGGGACGGAGATAAAAAGCCAGAGCTCAGAGGATGTTTAGATCAGCAAAAATACTCTGCATGATGTATGATAGATTCATGTCATTATGCACCTCTCTAGGGAAAGGGGGATGTTGATCATGGGTGAGGCTGTGCATGTATGGGAGCAGGAAGTACTTGGAACATCTCTGTACTTTCCTCTTAATTTTGTTGTAAAGCTAACACTGCTCCAAAAAAATGGAGTCTTTTTAAAAAATTTATTGTTCTATTATACTTGACATACAATATATATTAGTTTCAGGTGTAGAACACAGTGATTAGACATTTCTATATCTTATGAAATGATCCCTCAATAAGTCTAGAACTCATCTGACACCACATGAGGTATATAGTTACTGCAATACCATTGACTACATTCCCTATGCTGTACTTTACATCCCCATGATTGTTTTGTAACCACCAATTTGTACTTCTTAATCCTTTCACCGTTTTCACCCAGCACCCACCACTCCTCCTATCTGGTAACTATCAACATCTTGTCTGTATCTATGACTCTGTTTCTGTTTTGTTAGTTTATTTATTTTATGTTTTAGCTTCCACATATAGGTGAAATCACATGATAGTTATCTTTATCTGTATGACTTTTAAAAAAGAAAAAAGGGACATAAGGCAATAAGGGTGGAGCTCTTACCACAGGGTTGGGATGGCTGACCCCACTTGATGAAAGGATGGCAATGTTAAATGATGGCTTGCTGACATTTTTCCACATCCCCATTCTGTCCATAATTATTCAAACATGTCCACTATGTTCTGAATCCATGTTGTCCCCAAGGCCCATATGGGAAGAATGAGAAGCAGAAACCAGTTAGTATGTTCTAAGTGTCTTGGGTAAATGAAGGGCACATAGAGACCGATGGTGTCTGGTTCAACCTCCCCTCAGGTCATGATCTTGCTAACCATGACAGGTGGATGTCAGTGTGGAAGAAACACATTGGATCTCTATGGAGAGAAGAGAAGCAAAGGCAAAGCCATATGATGCTCTCACCTATGAGAGGTGGAGGCAGAGCAGAGCATTCTGGGTACTCTAGAGCCATCGTGCTTCATCCCAGGTAAACCTAAAGATACTAGGCATCCTGAGAGTGAGCACTGTTGTGGAATAAGAAGGAGCAGTTTTCCTTGAATAAGTGCATACATCCTATCAGGGAAAATTCTAACTGATGAGAGAAGCCCATGCTGACTCAGCAGGTCAAGGTCTCATAGTCCACTAATTTAGAGTAGGTGTAGATGAGATCATCTGGCTTGGCGTCGAAGTTCTGGGTCTGTCTCAACAACTGTAGCCGACAGGGGGATTCCTGCAACCTCGCTCAGTTGTGGCAGTCTCCTCAATGCAGTGGTCAGTGCCATACTCTCTTGAGATGGGAGGAGGGGTAGTTATAAGAAGAGAATAGAAGAGGATTTTTAAAAATTGTGGTAAACTACACAAAACATAAAATTTACCATTTTAACCATTTTAAGTGTACAGTTCAGTAGCATTAAGTATATTCACATTGTTGTGCAATCATTATCAACATCCATCACCAGAAAACAACTCCTCCTATTAAATAACTCCCCATTTTCCTTCTTTCCAGCCCTGATAACCACCATTCTACTTTCTGCCTCCATTAATTTAACTACTCTAGTTACCTTATATAAGTGGATTCATATATTTGTCCTTTTCTGAATAGCGTATTTTATTTAGCATAATATCTTCAAGGTATCCATGTTGTAGCATGTGTCAAAATTTTATTCCTTTGTGAGGCTGAATAACATTCTATTGTATGAATATACCACATTTTGTTTATTCATTCATCCATGCATGAACACTTGGATTGTTTCTACATTTTGGCTTTTGTGAATGATGCTGCTATGTACATGAGTGTACAAATATCTCTTTGAGACCCTGATTTTAAATTTCTTGGGTATATACCCAAAGTTGAAATTGCTAGATTGCTTAGTAATTCTATATTTAATATTTTGAGAAATGGCCCTGCCATTATTTACAGTAGCTGCATAATTTTTCATTCTTACCATCAAAGCACAAAGATTCCAATTTCACCAACACTTGCTATTTTCTTTTTAACTTTTATAATAGTGATCCTAATGGGTATGAGGTAATATCTCATGTTGTGTTAATTTTAATTTCCCTAATAATTAGTGATGCTGAGCATCTTTTCATGTATTTATTTGTCATCTATATATCCCTTTTGGAGAAATGTCTATTTAAATCCTTTGCCCATTTTTTAATCCAGTTGTTTGTTTTATTGTTCTTTTGAGAGAAACATTTTAAATGCACAAATTGAGGAAGTCAGGAGAAATGGGCCACAATTACTCCAAAATAATTGCATTCCAAAAGACATTTACTGTTATTGCTAATAAGGATAATGATAACAGTTAAAAGTTAACATTTATTAAGCATTTCAGTTTGCATGTGCTGACTGTCTTATTTGTGAGAGCAAGCTAATAAATTTTGCCTCCACTGTAACACTTTTTGTTACATTAGACATATCTGGACGTAACCAGTTCTATGTAGTCACACAGTATCTCTCCTGCATCATTCTTGACCTTACACACATAGATGCTTACATTTGTTGCCCAGTGCATATCAAAATGGAAGAGTGTTCAGATGTCCAATTCAATCAGTGTGCTGTTACTGAATTCTTAAGAGCAGAAAAAGTTTCTCCATTTTTTTTGAAATTTTTGAAAAAAAAAAAAGAACTTCTTAAAGAAGATCATTACAAGTGTTGAAACTTGGGTCCACCATCATTATGACCTTGAGAACAAAAGGCAGTCCATGGAATACTGCTGTAAGGGATAGCCTCAGCTGAAAATATTCAAAACTCAGGCCTCGGTTGAACAGTTCATGTTGAATGCTTTTGGTCTGCATACTTCCATTTCAATGTGTTCTGGGTGAAAAATGTAAGCATCTGTCTGTGCAAGGTCAAGAATGATGGAGGAGAGATACCATGTGACTACCGAACCAGTTATATCTAGATGTGTCTAATGTAAAAAAACAAAACAAAACACTACAGTGGAGGCAAATTTATCAGTCTGCCCTTGTACATTAACTCATTTTGACTCTTACACAAAATGAGTGTTAGAATTTTAAAACCAAACATGTTCTTACAAAAAAAAATGTAACAGTAAATGATTATTGGTAATTAAATAAAAGAATCTGGCCCAGCCTTTCAATGGAATGGGTGAAAGAACTGGGTGCCTACATTAGTAAGGTCTGTTTTCAGGCTGATTTCTTCTTTCAGAGTGAATCAAGTCCCTTACTATGGAGATTATTTCTTCAGAGAATTGAAGGTAAACTATTTCTATAAAGATATTAAATATAAGAAGTAGTTATATTTCCAAGGTGCTAAAGAAGTTAAGCGTTTGGACAATATTCCTGAGATTATGGTGTGATCAACTTCCGAAGGAAGGAGAAAAGATAACTAATATTTCATATAGGCCTTCTCTGTTGGATCTTTTATAACCTTTTCTATTTTATTTTAATTCATATCAGATGTTATTAGCAAGAAATAATTATTACCATTATAAAGGTGAAGAAGCTGAGTCACATAAGTACTTGTCCAGGATTGCAGCCAATTTATGTCTACAAATCCCACATTTTTTTCTTTAAAAATTATCCTTCTTTTTATTGTGAGCATAAATATATATACAGCATAAAATTTGGAATAAGCCCAAATGTACAAAAAGTAGTATCTATCACACAGGAATTATTATTTTAATGTATTTCTATCTTTTTTCAAATAGATATTGTGATAAAAAGAATAATAGCCACCAAATATGTACATGTCTTAATCCCTCAATATTTTATAATTTCATTTTATAGATGAAATTAAGGTTACATGAGTTTGGGCTGGATTATACAAGTGGGCCTAATGTAACCACAAGGATACTTAAAAGTGGATGAGGGATGTAAGGGAGTCATTTAGACTGATGCAGCAGCAAAAGAAGCAGAAAGATTCATCAAAAGCTTGAAAACTCATTCTACCAATGCTGGCTTAAAGTCAAAGGAGATATGAAATAAGGCATGGCCTCTAGAAGCTGAGAAGGAACCACAGACAACAGCCAACAGCCAGCAAGGAAACAGGAACTCAGTCCCATAGCCACATAGAATTGACCTCTGTCAACATCCAGAATGAGCTTGGAAGCAGCTCTTCTACAGAGCTTCCAGCACCTAGTCATACACAGAGACACTTGTCTGGACTCTGACTTATTGAAATGTGAGATACTAAGTTTGTCTTGTTTTAAGCTGCTAAATGTGTGGGAATACACACACACACACACACACACACACACACACACACACACATATCTCAGATCACTAGGTACTATCATAAACTGAATTGTGTCTTGCCAAAAGGGAGAGGGCCTTTAAAGAGGTGATTGTGTTAAAATGAGGTCATTAGGGTGGACCCTAATCTAATCTGACTGGTGTCCTTACAGGAAAAGGAAATTTGGGACACACAAAGAGACAACACGAATGCACGGCTATAGAGGAAAAGCCATGTGAGGACACAGCAAGAAAGTGATAGCCTACAAGCCAAGAAGAGAAGCCTCAAGAAAAATCAACCTCACAGGTGTGAGGTGGTATCTCATTGTGGTTTTGATTTGCATTTCCCTGATAGCTAATGAGGATGAGCATTTTTTCATATGTCTGCTGGCCATTTGTATTTCTTCGTGGGAGAGGTGTCTGTTTAGTTTTTCTGCCCACTTTTCAATTGGGTTGTTGTTTTTTGTTGTTGTTGTTAAGTCTTATTAGTTCTTTATATATTTTAGATATTAGACCCTTAACTGATGCATTATTTGCAAATATTTTCTCCCATTCAGTTGGCTGTCTCTTTGCCTTGTTGATGGTTTCTTTTGCTGTGCAGAAGCTTTTTAGTTTGATATAGTTCCATTCATTTATTTTTGCTTTTACTTCCCTTGCCTTTGAGGACAGGTTCATGAAGTCTTCCTTGAGTCCTAGGTCAGTGTGTTTGGGTGACATCTGTTAGCAAGGATTACATAGGTTTCAGGCATACAATTCTACAGTGCATTGTCAACTTGATGTATAATAAGTTCACCACCTAATGTGACTTCTCTTTCCATCACCTTATATTTAGCTTCCCCGCTCCTCTCCCACCCCCTCCCCTTTCTCCCCTTCCTAACTCACTCGTCCCCAAATAAACATTAAACTATTGATTGTGTCCATGGGTTATTTGTTTGTTCATTTCTTTTTTTCTTTGCTTTCAGTTTTATATTCCGCATGTGAGTGAAGTCATACAGTGCCTTGTTTTTTCTGTCTGGCTTATTTCACTAAGCATGATGATCTCCAGGTCCATCCATTTTGTTGCAAATGTCAATATTTCATCTTTTCTTATAGCTGAGTAATATTTCATTGTGTATATGTACCACAGCTTCTTTATCCAGTCATCTGTCACAGGGCACTTTGGTTGTTTCCATGTTTTGGCCACTGTGAACAGTGCTGCAATGAACATTGGGGTACATAAGTCTTTGCGGACAAAGGTTTTCAAGTTCTTTGGGTAGATCCCCAGATAAGTCTAACAATAAAAATGAATTAAAAAGAAAAAAAAGAAAAAAAAGGAAAATCAACCCTGCTGAGACCTTGATCTTTGTCTTCCAGTCTCTAGAATAGTAGGAAAATATATTTCTGTTGTTTTAGCTATTTAGTCTTTAGTATTTTGTAGTGGAAGTTGTAGTAAACTAATAAAGATATCTTTGATTGAATTTTAGAAACCAATGTTTATTTTGAAAACTGGAAAATAGAAAGAAACAACAAATTATTTCTCTTGACATTCCTATATTAATTATACTACTACATAATGAAATAGTAGATAAAATGCAGCTTTTCTTTATAAAGTTATTGAAACAAATAAATGAACAATAGGTTATAGAATTGTAATGTCCTGCAGCTCTTAATGATTAAAGAAGGAATCCAGGCATAGCATTCCTAACATCATGAAATAAAAAGACAGGCAGACACTATACTTCTTGATGAAGAACTCATTTACCTATCAAGTGGTCCTGCCCAAAACATTGAACCTAAATGTGATTAAGAAACATTAATCTGATAAAGCCATTAAACCCAAGTACCAATTTACAGAAAGTACAGAGAACAGAGAAACATGTTATATTACACCACAGTGAGGCAATCAAGACCTTGTAAAAGTCTACAGGACAAAAATGCACTTTCTTTAAATAAATTGCAAGGAATAAAAAGAAGATAGAACCTATTGATTAAAAAATGAAATAAAAATGAAAAGGTCATCTTTAAAAAAAACTAGGGCAAATGTAAACTATTATGTTCACTTAGGTAATAAAATGATGAAAAGAAGTTAAAAAGTGGTTACTTATAAAGGGGAGGAGAGAAAGAGTCAGGTTTGGATGAGGAGCACGTGGAGACTTCCAGGGAGGTTTACGAGGCTTTGTCTCCTTACCTGGGTTTTGGTTACAAGGACACTTGCCTCATAATAATGTATTAAGCTTGTTTTGCTTGTTTTCTATATTTGTGTTATATAGAGCATGTTTTTAAAAAGTGAATAAAGAATATGAAATCTAGAGGGTAGTGTGAGAAGGGGCTGAAACATTCCATTCACATTGGAGGGCAGAGGCACAAGACAGAAAAGTATGCTCCTATTCTGTTGGATAGTGTTTCCCCAGAGCTTAGAGTTTTATTTGTTTGTTTTTTTGGTGGAAGGATGTGCAGAAATGAGGATGGAGAAATATGAAGAACAGTGTCTTAAGTGCCCTTAAGAAGTATGACTTTTATTTTATTTTATTTATTTATTTTTTGGTTTGTTCCCTGGGTGGGGCTTGAACCCAGGCCATGGCAGTGAGAGCACCAAAGCCTAGCCACTACACCACCAGGTGATTTTTATCTGAAGGGCAATAGGGTGCTACCAAGGCATTTTGCAGATGAGAAGGATTGGAGTAGAGCCCAACCGGACAGAAGAAGATGAAGGGTAGCAGAATATGCCACCCCCAAATATGCTGACTATTTTTGAGGAACAGCAGACACAAGAGAATCTCTAAAACAGAATAGTAGTCATCCTGCTGTTTACATTTATAATGGAAATCTGTGTTAGGTCTGTGCTGGCAGTGTCTGGGAGGGCCTGGCTGCATCAGGGTGTGAATCAGGGCATATGCAGGAGCACATAAGGTCCTGGTAGGCAGCCACATCCAGGGGCTGGTAGAGAAAGGGGAGCTATGGAACCTGTTGCTTCTGAGGACCAGAGAGGTTAAATAATCAGCCAGCTGGTGAAATAGGGTTTCCATGATACTGCTCTATATTGAGGCCTACCCAGAGCTCATTAAACCTGATGAAGGGAGACCCACTGAGGCAGGAGAGTCAAGGAAACAACATAGTGTGGTGGGAAGAGTGGGTCTACTCATTCCCTCAGGAGGAACTCTAATCCCTGTCACCTCCCCCTTCTCCCCAGGCCATTCATTGCGGGGCCACATCAGTGCAAAGTCCTTGCTCTTGGAAAGGGAACACTGTACTAGTGTGATTTTTTTTTCCTTGATACAGACCCAGATCCCTCTGCAGAAATTTCTGAGCCATTTCTGAGAACTAGGTAAAGTGCTAACTTTAGAGTTAAATATTTTAGAGGAGCTTTTTTCTACCTGAGAAACCAAAGCTACCACTGTCTTCTTGGAGAGCTTCATGAGGTATCTGAGGGGGCTTTAAAACTGGGAGAAGTAACCCATGAACTGTTGCTGCTGTCACAAAGAGGATAGTGTCTGTTTACCCAGTGAGCTAGCTCTGAGAAGTTCTGAGAACAAAGGTCTTTCCCCTGAACACAGCCATCTGACTCAGTAAATGCTCTTTTTTGGGGGGGAAGAGTTGGGGGATTGGGGGATTTCATAATATGGGTTCAGTCCTGAAGACACAAAGCCACTGGGGAGAACTGTTTCTAGCGGTTGCCATAGTCAGGCTGGGCAAACTAAGGGCTTTCTTACACCCTGGACCTTGTTAGTTGGAATGGAAACACATTAGAGCACCATGTTGCTCTGTCCCTTACATTTTATTTTAAGTTTTTGACCATCTATATACAAGTCACACAATTATATTACTCTCAGGCTGTTTTTCAAACTTACATATGCTCACTTGCTTTACTTCTCCCCTCCTTTTTTTGTCCAATTCTTTCCCACTCACTCATCTAAGGAAAGATGACTTAAATAATTTTCTTTCCCTCATGTTCTATAATACTATCGCCTTCTCTCCCTTTTATTTGCTGAACTGGATCCACTTCAGCTTTGGCTAATGGCTGTAAGCATGAGGATGTGGCATAATTATGGGGTTAATTGCCAATAAACACATTATAAATGAAAAGCATCATAAGTCAAAATGCATTGAATGCATCTAATCTACATCATAGCTTATCTAGCCTACCTTCAACATGCTCAGAACACTTACTTACGTTAGCCCACAGTTGGGCAATAATTTTGAGTGTCATCTGGAGAGTAATTACCTTCCTCTTCTTCTCATGAGAAGCAGGAGACACCTGCTTCCCATTTTGTATCCCATTTTGCAGACATGATGGGATACAAAAACACAAAACACACTATCCAAAAAAAGTTGTCAATACAGTGTACTGTAAAGTATCAGTTATTTAACTTTGTGATCACATGACCTGCTGGGAGCTGCAGTTGGCTGCCCAGCATCATGAGAAAGTATCATACTGCATATTACTAGCCTTGGGAAAGATCAAAATTCAAAATTTGAAGTAGAATTTCTATTGAATGTGTATCACTTTCACACTATTATAAATTCAAAAAATTGCGAGTCAAACCCTCATTAGTTGGGGACCATTTGTAACAAAGAATGACTGTGTCTTAATTTCCCAGGACTACTGTGACAAAGTACTGTAGCACAAACTGGGTAGCTTAAACAGGAATGTACTGCCTCACAGTTCTAGAGGCTACAAGTCTAAGATCAATGTGTCAGCGTGTCTAGTTTCCACTGAGGGTGTCAGGGACAATCTGTTTCATGCTTCTCCCCTCACTTCTGGTGATTGCCAACAATCTTTGGCATTCCTTGGCTGATAGATGCATCATACTAATCTCTACCTTCATCCTTACATGATGTCCTCCCTGTGTGTGTGTGTGTCTGTTCACATTGCCCATTTTTGTAAGAACATCAGTCATATTGGATTAGGATCTTCTCTCATGACCTCATCTTAACTTGATCATCTGCAAAGATCTTATTTCCAAATAAGATCAGATTCACAGGTACTGGGATTAGGACTTCAACATCTTTTGTGGGGGACACAATTCAATCCATAACACATTAATACCAATTTTTAAAGCTCTGAAACAAAAAACAGAAGTTCCTTTCAAAGTTTCCACAAACATTTTCAAGAAGTTTTGCCACTTTCTCTAACTAAATTGGCTGTTTGTCCTAAAGCACTAATATTCAAGATAAATCTAATTATTCTTTATTTTATTTACTAACTAGTTTTACAATCATATTTTATTTACATTTGTTTTATTTAGGATGCCTGGTGTTTCAGCTACTTTATGAGTTCATTATAGTTTTTTTGTCCTAGTCTTGAAACAGAAGTATTGATTTGAACACTGAAACTCTGGAGTAGTCAATTTTTAACTGGAGACTTCTTGTGTAAGAAGTTTCTGAATCCTTGCAGTCACTTGATATGATGATAATTATACCCTTCTATGGCACAGTATAACAGTCACATGCCAAATAATTAACCAGTTTTCCAACAGTGCCCGCATGTTTTTAGGAATTTCTAAAATATGAGGTAATGTTCTGTACGCGTACATTCAGGACATCAAATGATTTAGCAAATATTGATAATATAGTGAAGGAAAAAGCATATTACAAAGTAATGTACTCAATATGATTCTATCTTTGTAAAAAAATGCTCTCTTTACCTATAACCATATGAAAACATACATACCCTGTGTTAGTCATGGTCATCTGTCAGGATGGGGGACCACCATTTTTTGTGTGTAATTAATACACAATCAATCTCCTAATGTTTCTTCAATCTGTGTCTATGGGGAAAATCTTTCCTTAATCTTGGGATTTTGGGCAGTTCCATTTTGTCATTAATGGTAGTATTTCATCTTTTCTTACAACTGAGTAATATTACATTATGTATATGTATCACCTCTTCTTATTCAATTATCTATCCAAGGAAACTTTGGTAGTTTCCATGTCTTGGCCACCATGAATGATGCTGGGTCATATGATAATTTAATTCTTAATTTTTTGAGGAACATCTATACTGTATTCCATAGTGGCTGCACAAATTTACATTTTCATGGACAGTGTATGAGGGTTCCTTTTTCTCCACAGCCTCTGCAATACTTTTTATTACCTGTCTTGATGATAACAGTCATTCTAACAGGTGTGAGGTGGTATCTCACTGTAATTTTGATTTGCATTTCCCTAACAGCTGGTGAAGTTTAGCATTTTTTTCATATTATCTGTTGGCAGGTTGTATGTCTTGTTGGGAGAAGTGTCTGTTGAGGTCCTCAACCCATTTTTTTTAATTGGATTGTTTGTATTTGTTTTGTTGTTGTTATTGTTGGATTGTATGAGTTCTTTATATTTGTTGGATATTAGCCCCTAATAGGAAGTGTGGTTTGCAAGTATCTTCATCCATTTGGTTGGTTGCCTTTTTGTTTAGTTGATGGTTTCTTTTGCTGTACAGAAGCTATTTACTTTTATATAGTCCCATTCTTTTCTTTCTTTCTTTCTTTTTTTTTTTTTACTTTTATTTCTCTTGCTTTTGAGGTCAGGTTCATGAAGTCCTCCCTGAAACCAAGATATATAAATTTACCACCAATATTTTCTTCTCTGCAATTTACTGTTTAAGGTCTTATTTTTAGGTTTTTCATTCATTTTGACTTAATTTTGGTATATGGTGACAGATAGCAGCCTAGTTTTATTTATTGCATGTGCCATTCCAATGTTCTCAGCACCATTTATTGAACAGGCTTTTTTTCTCCATTGTATATTTTTGGCTTCTTTGTCAAAAATTATCTATCCATATATATATATAGGTTTATTTCTAGGGTCTCAATTCTATTCTATTTGTCTGTGTGTCTGTTTTTCTTCCGATACCATGCTGTTTTGATTGTCACTCTGTATTATAAATTGAAGTCAGGGAGTGAGTGTGATAACTCCAGGTTGGTTTTTTTTTTTTCTTTTCTTTTCTTTTTCTTTTTTTTTTTTTTTTGCTTTGGCTATTTGGGGTCTTTTGAGATTTCACATAAATCTGATAATTTTTTGTTCTATTTTGTTAAAAAATGCCATGGGGATTGTATTAAACCTGTATATAGCTAGCTCTGGGTAACATGGCCTTTTTAACTATGTTGCTTCTTCCAAATCATGAACATGGAATATCTTTTCCTTTCTTTTTATCCTCTTCAATTTTTTAAAATAATGCTTTGTAGTTTTTAGTTTATAAGTCCATTACATCTTTGTTAAGTTCATTCCTAGTTATTTTATTCTTTTAGTTGTAACTGCAAGATAAAAATTTTTCATTTCTTTTTCTGAAATTTTATTGTTAGCATATAGGAATGCAATGAATTTTTGTGTATTTATTTCATAAACTGCAACTTTACTGAATTTGTTTATACTTTCTAATTATTTTTTGGTGAACTCTAGAGTTTTCTATACAAAAAATTGTGTCATTTGCAAAAAGTGACAACTTGACTTTTTCATTCCTTTTTTTTTTTTACTTTTTCATTCCTAATTTGTATGCTTTTTATTTCTTTCCCTTGCCTGGTTGCTCTGGCTAAGACTTCCAATACTATGTTGACTAACAGTGGTGAAAAGGGCCATCATTGTGCTGTTCCTGATTTTAGAGGAAAAGTTCTCAGTTTTTCACCTGTGTGATAGATATTAGCTAAGGGTTTGTAATATTATGTTGAGGTACTTTTTTTCCATACCCATTCTATTAAGTGTTTTAATCATAAATGTATATTTTATCTTGTCAATGCTTTTTCTGTATCTATTGATCATGATTTTTCTTTCCTTTATTTTGTTTACATGGTGTATTACATTGATCAATTTGTGTATGGTGAATCATCCTTGTGCTCTTAGAATGATCCCCACTTGATTGTGATGTATAATCTTTTTAATGTATTGTATTTGATTTGCTAGTACTTTGTTTAGGACTTTTGCATCTGTATTCATCAGAGATATTGGTCTTTAGTTTTCTTTTTTTGTGTTATTTGTTGGGAGCCGTGCAGGCTGGCTTTAGGGAAGCATAACTTGTTTTGCTTTTTGTAGTGTTCCTTTCTGCAATCGAGGGTGTGTACTGCCCACTGAGGAATGTGCCTGATAAGGCCAGTTCCTTAGGATACACTAAAGAAAGAAGACTATCTGGGTACTTGGAAGAAATGCCTTGGGAAACTGACTCCCTCTCGTTTACTCTGACCTTCAAGTTAGCTGGCAGAGAGTCAGGGATGGTTTATGATTTGTCCTTGAGTAAGATAATGCATATTTGTTTCTGCTGTACTGCACTATGCTGTGGGGATATATTGGGGAGAAAAAATAAACTCGGGGCTGGTTGC